>LR812522.1:28672805-28890305 GCA_903798195.1 Danio kyathit | reverse complement strand
TGTAAAAGGTTTGGACGGTGGACTTTGTTTACAGTCATTTGTCGCATAGGAGAATCTGGAGACTTTTATTTTGAAGTCGCAGATTATGAGACTGTAAATAAGACTGTAGTTGAAAGAACAATATTGAATAAGCAAACATATTTACTTGATTAATAAACAAGCTTGGGGATTGTTGTTCTTGATCATTGTCAGGCTTTACAGTTCTGTCGAAATCTAGTTTTGTGATATTTTGGTGCTTAATTCGAGAAAAAAGTATGTGTTTGTAGAGTATTAAAGTGTTTATTGACACATTGTTCTGCAAAATAATTAGCAGAATGTTGTGACTTTGACATGAACAATGGAATGTTAATGTATAGATCTTAATTGGGAAAAATGCATATAAACCTGTATTAACCTAAATACTACTATTTAAATAGACAAAATATAGGAGAGAGACAACTAACCAATCAGTATAAATCAATTGTGTCAATTGACCCATCCCTCTTCTATTCATCCATTCATCCATCCCTCCATCCATCCATCATTGGTCCATCCATGGGCTCATCCATCTGTCTTTCCACCCCTCCATCCATCCATCATCTAACATATGTCTGTCCATTAATTCGTCTGTCTATCCATCCCTCTGTCATTTATTCATTCATCCATCAATCCTTCAAACATCCATCCACTCTACCATTCATCAACCCATCTGTTCATTCATTCATCATCCATGCATTTATTGATCTGTTCATTCAACCTAGCAGCCTATCATCCATCAATTAATCATCCATTCATTCTTCCATCAATCCACCCATCAATAATCCATTCATTCATTCATTCATTCATTCATTCATTCATTCATTCATTCATTCATTCATCTATACATCCTACCATCCATCAATCCATCTGTTTATTCATTCATCAATACTTACATTGATCTCTCCATTCATCTTGACAGCCTATCAGCCATCTTTCATTCATCCATCATCCATTCATACACCCATCCTATCATCCATGATGCATCTATTCTTTTATCATTCATTCATTCATTCATTCATTCATTCATTCATTCATTCATTCATTCATACTTTCATTCACCATTCATTCATTCATCTGTGAATTAATTATCAATTCATCCATCAATTCATCAAACATTCATCCATCCATCCTACCATCCAACTGTTCATTCATTTATCACCCATATACTCATTAATCGTGCATTTATTCGTGCATCAATTCACCCATCATTCATTCATTCATTCATTCATTCATTCATTCATTCATTCATTCATTCATTCACCCATCTTTCTTTCTTTCTTTCTTTCTTTCTTTCATTCATTTATTCTTTCATTCATCCATATATGCATCCTACCATCCATCAATCCATCTGTTCATTCATTCATCAATACTTTTATTGATCTTTCCATTCATCCTACGAGCCGATTATCCATCTTACATTCATTCATCCATCATCCATCCATACACCCATCCTATCATGCATTCATTCTTATATCATTCATTCATTAATTCATTTATTTTCCATCAATTCATCAAGCATTCATCCATTCATCCTACCGTCCATCTGTTCATTCATTCATCATCCATATACTCATCGACCTGTATATTCATTCTACTAATCTATCATCTATCCATCCATCCATCCATCCATCATATTCATTTCTAAATCCATCCATCCTACTATACATCATACATTCATTCATCCAATCATCCATGCCTTCCATTATTCATTCATTCATCATCCATCCACCCATCCAATCATCCATCTGACCATCCATCTTTCATTCTTTCATTTATCCACCCATCCACAGGATTCCCCATCCATCATTCATACATTCATCTGTCCATTCATTCATACCACCATCAGTTCATCCATCCATCCATCTATCCGACTATCCGACTGATCTGTTCTGTTTGTTTAACTTGACGCGAATGTTTCCACTTGTGTGTGTCAGTAGGTTATCTGTTTATAACATTGACAGATGTTGTCAATTACACCGTCTGAATTGCTTTCAAGAAGGTCTCATCTGTCTTGTTTGCTTGTGTGTGTGTGAGGGCTCTATTAAAGGTAGATGCAACGGCTTGTTTATTTTAAATTACATATTGCTTACTGCTAGTGTTTATGCCAGTGTGTGTGTATGTGTGTGTGTGTGTGTGTGTGAGAGAGAGAGAGAGAGTGAGTGTGGCAGCTTATAAAATCCCCACTGTGTGCCCATCTGTCTGACTCCTGTGATCTTTAACCCAAACACACACACACACACAAACACACACTGTGTCCTCAAACCACTGGACTACACACTAGGACACACATGGATAACTGCCTTTCTATAAACAGCTAAATCTGACATGATAATCAACATGCATGCAAATAATTGTGAATAATATTTAAATAATAGTAAATATGTAAACAATAATAATTATTTTCTGTCCATCAATTCCTCACCATCCTGAAAATAATATAAATAATAAATCTTCTAGTCTTAAAAATACAAACAAACTTGAACACCAAACTTGAGGTGTTTGTAGCCATCAAGTATTCAGCTCACGGTCAAAAGGAGTACGTGTGTGTATCCTACAGGATCAGATGCCAGTAGCATAGCGAGCCATCAAAGCCATGAACGTGTGTTTTCATGTGTGTATGTGGGTGTGTGTGTGTGTGGGGCAAAGGTCAGAGCTGAAATGAAGTAAACGGATATCTTCAGTTATTTCTGACTGCTTTTATAACTCGATCCAGGCCAGGAGTTCTGAAGCTGTCATTCTGACATCCTCAGCCACAGATGTTGACCGCATTCAGAGAGAGAGAGAACTGGCATATATATTTGATGAGAAGTGTGTACAAGAGTATGATCTCTGTAATGAGTGTCATGGACTTTATCAGGAGAATATTAAAATGTCTACATATGTGCACACACATACACACACACACACAGCATATAGAGGAGAACACATGAATATGGAGAAACAGATGCTGTGTGTGTACGTGTGATCTGAACTCTGGCAGTATATCAAAGCTGGACTCAGCATTGTGGAGTTGATCCACAAGGCTAAAGGTGCTGAAAGAGTAAGAGACTTGAAACCATAATACCAGCCATACATGTAAAGCACAAATAATGTCCAATTCAGTCACTTACAAAAATAAAAGGAAAAATAGATGAGCAATCAAAAATGGAAGTGTGGCATTAATGCTGTTAATTAAATAACGGAACAAACATCTTTTTTCATCTACATTTCAGGATATCCCAAGTATATCTTTGACAATATGTACCATTGATATATATCAGACCACTTAGTTTTTAACAATTTGTTTGTGATTTTTTTTTATTTTTTAATTTTTATTTTTTTGTGAATTGTCTTTTTTTTTTTTGTGTGATTTTATTTTATTTTTTTGCGAAAAAGTCTGATTTTGTGATGGTAATTCCCAGAAATTTGCGATTTAAAATTAATAATCGCAATAAAAAAAATATATAAAATAAATAAATATATAAATATAAAAATTTATTTCGCATATTAGGTAAAGTAAGCAATCTGACGCAATGACACAAATCATTAAAAATAAAGCTCTTTCTCTCTCTCTCTCTCTCTCTCTCTCTCTCTCTCTCTCTCTCTCTCTCTCTCTCTCTCTCTCTATATATATATATATATATATATATATATATATATATATATATATATATATATATATATAATATATATATATATATATATATATACACACAGTTGAAGTCAGAATTATTAGCCCCCTTTGAATTATTTTTCTTTTTTAAAGATTTCTTAAATCATGTTTAACAGAGCAAGGACATTTTCGCAGTATGTCTGATAATATTTTTTCTTCTGGAGAAAGTCTTATTTGTTTTATTTCAGCTAGAATAAAAGCAGTTTTTAATTAAAAAAAAAACATTTTAAGGTCAATTATAAGCCCCTTTAAACTATATATTTTTTCTATAGTCTACAGAACAAACCATCATTATACAATAACTTGCCTAATTACCCTAACCTGCCTAGTTAACCTAATTAACCTAGTTAAGCCTTTAAATGACACTGTAAGCTGTATAGAAGTGTCTTGAAAAATATCTAGTCAAATATTATTTACTGTCATCATGGCAAAGATAAAATAAATCAGTTATTAAAAATGAGTTATTAAAACTATTATGTTTATAAATGCGTTGAAATAATCTTCTCTCCGTTAAACAGAAATTGGGAAAAAAATAAACAGGGGGCTAATTAATTCAGGGGATTAATAATTCTGACTTCAACTGTATATATAGTATGATGGCGTATTTCCAAATTAAGTTTTATATTGAGTTGGGTGCAGGGTCAGTGGATTAATTAGAATTAGGATTGCACGATACTGGAATTTGGTACCAATCGATACAGAAATTTTAAAAATGTCCATTTCCCGGTAACATTTGAGCGCTATTGAGGCAGATACAGAGACCACAGATACAAGAACACTGGAGTATTTTAAAGCCACGATTCATCAGCGGATCGCTCGTATGTCAGCTTACAGACAAACTAGCTCATCGACGTGACTTTAAAAGGCTCCAGTGTCCCTGTATCTGTGGTTACACTCAGTAAACAGCAGTAAATTGAAGAACTGATGACCTTCACAGCCAATCACAGTAATTTCTGATGAGCACCTGAGCACAGTGGCAAATCAGCGATGTTTAGGAATGTGCTCAGTAGCGCTCAAATGTTAGCTGGAAAGTGATGTTTTTAAAACTTCAGTATCGATTGGAACCAAAATCCAGTATCATGACATTGATTAATTGTTCATCTTAAAGGCATAGTTCACCCCAAAATAGAAAAACTATAGAAGAAAACAAATACTATGGAAGTTACAAGTTTTCAGCTTTCTTTAAAATATCTTACTTTATGTTCAACAGAAGAAACTCAAACAGGTTTGGAACAAGTGAAGAGTGACTAAATGATGACACAGTTTAAATTTGTGTGTGAACTATCCCTTTAAGACTAGCAATGTGTGCTACTGTAGCAAAATAAACATTGTACATTTGGATTTCATGCAGACTTTAAGAGTGAAAATTACACATACTGTAGATTCATAAAGATGGAAAAAATAAATAAATAAATACATTTCATTATTTGAAATTTTAACATGATAAAATGTTGTTTAGGTAAAAATGTTTGAAGATCTTTGTTTTTTAAACTACATAAATAACAACGATACTGAATATTGTCAAACAGACTGGAAAACCACATTAAAAGTCCTATATGACACACAATTTAAACGACTGAAATGCCAAAAACGCTGCATCCACAAAAAAAAACTAATAATAATCTGACACCTTTGTACATATACTGACAATTAAAAACAGTGCAGACAGGAAAAACCCAGAGCGCACAACAAATTATTCAGAAAAACATTAGATGGAGATTAAGAGAACAAGAAAGATGGAGCGCAATAAACATTTCATCTGCGAAGTGCTGACAAATCACCTTCATCAGCAGCCCCGCTCGCGTACGTCTTCATTCGGCTCGCGTCTATCGAGATGAAGAATTGAGTCAGCGGAAAAAACGACGACGCATTAACAAGATTACAGCGATAATGTAGAACATCAGCGAGACCAGCTTGATTATGAACATTAATGAGTGTGCTGTAGTAAATGCGGCGCGTTTGTGTAAATGTAACCCGTGTGTGTCTTGTGTTTCAGATGCACCATCCCATACAGATGAAGCCCGCAGACAGTGAGAAATCAAATGGTGAGTGTCTCGTATATTTTTTTCTCCAGTACGCTTGTCTTTCTCTCTGTGTGTGTGACTGACTGGAAGATGACTGAATTATTGAAGCCCAGGAGAGCCGCGGGTCAACAATAGTTTAAGCGTCTGGCCTGGCAGTGACCCATACGCGTATATACAGACACTCAGATAAAGCGAATCACTCATAAAATGATTTCATAAATGTGGTCAGGAAGTCCAGTGAAAGTGAGCTGGTGACCAGAGGATCTGCAAAGCTCTTTAAAGGAGACATATTATAAAAATGATAGACTTTTTTCATGTTTAAGTGCTATCATCGGATCCCAGGTGCATCTCTGTTATCCCAAAAGGCATGAAATACATATTCACTGTTTTATCTATCTATCTATCTATCTATCTATCTATCTATCTATCTATCTATCTATCTATCTATCTATCTATCTATCTATCTATCTGTCTGTCTGTCTGTCTGTCTGTCTGTCTGTCTGTCTGTCTGTCTGTCTGTCTGTCTCTCTGTCTACCCATCTATCTATGTTCAAAAGAACCAATGAATTAGGGCTGCACAGTATATCATTTCAGCATCAATATTGCAATGTGCGCAATAGTCACATCGCAGGACATTCAATGTTGAGTTGGGATTATAATTAACTAAAAATCACATTTCATTACACATGATTTGTTAAATCATTTTGAATTTTAACCATAATCTATTAGTGTGAATTTTTAATACTCAGATCTGTTTTTAAGGCCCATGACTGTAAGATTTAAACCAAATTTAAACCATTTGGGAATAAGAACTTATAAAGTTTCTTAATTAAGAATAATTGAGCTTAATTATTTATCAAAAGAAGACTTTACAGTGGTATTTTAGATTTGATCATTTAATTTTTTTACCTCAATATTGTAATATTCCACCGAAAACCATAAAGCATTGTTTATTTTGTTTTTATCTGTGCTTACATTTTTATTACATTTTTTATCCATATTTTTGTATATATTTTATGCAGATGCACTCCCCTACAAAATCATCAAAATCTATGCAAAATTGTGAATTCCTCCCAAACAGTTACTTAAGTCATATTGTGAAATTATATTCATATCGCAATATATATCACAGAAATACAAAATATCGCAATGTCAGTTTTTTCCAAAATCATGCAGCCCTACAACGAAAGAATAAACAAGACAGACAAACAATCTGTCTTGTTCATCAACTTGTTGGTTCTTTTGAATTAGTTTGTCACCTTTGATTAATTTTAATTGTTAATATGTATTAAGCCTCATCGTCTCCTTTTGACCTAAACAAGTGTTTATTGGAGTGGCACATGACTTTTGTCACTTTTTCATGTAAAAAAAAAAATGCAGTGACCATTGTATAATGCATATGAATGTATTTTGTTTTACAAAAATGGTTATAATGCATTTAAGAGATTATTAAAAATTACAGATTAAAAAAAAATCAGCTGGGCGAAGAATAATCGTGATTAATAACATCCAAAATACAACATATTTTGACATAGTTTATGTGTGAACTGTATATTTTATTACATGTATATAAATACATACATGCATGCATGTATTTGAGAAAATGTTTGTTTATATTTAGATATAAAAATATATATGATAAAAATGATATATTAATTCAACATCCATTTAGAATTGAAATATCTAAGTAAACTAAAAAGTTTGGTTTTTATGTATGTGTGTGTGTGTATTACATGCATAATAATTGCTGTCAACTAGCTCTCTGCAACTCTCACATGGTCGCTCACTGATACCAAGCAGGGGTGCACCCAGTAAGTACCTGGATGGGAGACCACATGAGAAAGCTTGGTTTCTGCTGGAAGTGGTGTTATTGAGACCAGCAGGGAGCGCTCAACCTGTGGTCTGTGTGGGTCCTGATGCCCCAGTATATTGATGGGGACTCCATACTGAGCACCATTTTTCAGATGAGACGTTAAACCAGGGTCCTGACTTTCTGTGGTCGTTAAAAATCCCAGGATATCTTTTGAAAAACAGTAGGGGTTTAACCCTGGCATCCTGGCCAAATTTGCCCACTGGCCTTTGTCCATCATGGCCTCCTAACCATCCCCATATCATAATTGGCTTCATCATTTTGTCTCCTCTCCACCAATCAGCTGGTGTGTGGTGTGCGGTCTGGCACACTAGTGGTGGATGATAAGATCCTAAAAAGTGTCCAGAAAAGCGCTTTATAAATGTAAGGAATTATTATTATAAATACTATGTAATACACATATATATTTAATGTCAAAACCTTTATTTTGGATGTGCTTAATCACGATTAAACCTTGCCCAGCTCAAAAAAAATCTATTAAGAAAAAAAAAACACTAATAAAATTTTATGTTTTTCTGGCTATTTCGACCAGCAAGGACACCAAAAATGGGAATGAAGGATGAGAAATAAACGTATTAACATCTTTAAATAAATCATACTGACATGTTATTTAAAAAATACTGAAAACATTACATTTTTAAAAATATCTTTCATCAGCTAGAAATTGTTGTGTAGACAGACCTGCTCGCAAACCATATTAATATCGATTGTTCTTTTGATTTGATCCTTTTCAGTGAATCTCTCAGACTGCTTCACAAATCAGCCTGTACGATAAATTCCCAGATTAGTCTGAAACACAATTATTTTCACCAAGTCAGCGGATAATAACTTTTCTAATGCTAGGCTTTGCTCTTATTGTGCATGATTCGCTGCACGCTATTGCGAAGCACAAATATTTGTGGAATATTTCATCAAAATGTAATAACTCGTTCTGCCTCCTGAAATGACTTATTATGGAAATAAAATGGGCCGCGAACAGCGTTTCATGTATTTTCAGAGTCAGATTTGTCGGTGGAAAAGCATCTGTCTGCGATCAGTCATTTTACAGACGTGACTCCCCATAAAACGTCTCAAAATGATGATTGTATATGAAACATTGACTGTAAGCGCAGCTATAAAGCATTATTTGTGCTCATTAGTGAACTGTAACCCATCAGACCGAGAGGCTGCTCCTGTGTGTGTGTTAATCTTCTGATATGACAGTGTGTGTGTGTGTTTGAAACAGCACTTATCGCTAGCTCATCCTGTCACCGTTAAATGCACAAACAATTCAAACAGCAAAATAAACAAGTGAGCTATCGATTTCCCCGAGTGCAGCAGCTTGCTTATCGGCCGCCCAGCGGTAAGAGCTGACACATTCTTCATTAAACTAAAAATTGGATTACAGTTGCCACACTCTTGCTCTCTTTCTCTCTCTTTCTCAGTCGCTCATTCAAGCATTCACAGGCACACGATTGTAAATCGCAACTATACACATACATGTAATTTTATTGTTCTGTTTAGCTTTTTTTTTTAAATTTCCTTATCATTTGGCTTTCCTGCAGTTACCCAGAGCTTTTCAGGTTTAAGATATCTAAATCAAAGTTTCTCAAACATGTTCCTGGAGGACCACTAGCTCTGCACATTTTCCATGTCTTCTTAACCAAACATATCTGATTCAGATCATCAGCTTATAAGCAGAGGCTGAAAGACCTGGAATGGGTGTGACAGACAAAGGAGACATCCAAAACATGCAGTGTTGGTGGTCCTCCAAGAACATGGTTGAGAAACACTGATCTAAATGACTGTCAATGAGACTGCATTTATTTTTTTATTTTATCAAATTACTGTAGGTGTAAATCCGTTTCGATACATATAAGCGAAATAATTAAATTAAGTTACTTTTTTTCAGGAGAAAGTATGAGATCTTTGTTTAAATTGTAAACCTTTGGGATCCACATCAAGACTATAGGTACTTAAAAAACACTTAAAGCAACAACAAAAAAAGATTTCAGTTGCAAAACTCAGTTTCTCTGGATTTATTAGGTGTGGGTTTTAGTAAATATATTAGCTATTAACAATTAAGTTGGCAACACTTAAGAATAATGGTCCATTAGTTCATGTTTGGTAATGTATTTACTAGCATTAACTAAGTATGAATAATCTCGTAAAGCATTTATTAATCATAGTTCAGTATTAACTAATGCATTATTCAAATCCAAAGTTGTGCCCGTTAACATTAGTTGATGCACAGTGAGTTAACATGAACAAACATCATTTAACTTAAATAACGTTAATATTAACAAAGATGAATAAATACTGCAGTAAATGTTTTACTAATTGTTTGTTAATGCTAGTAAATACATTATCTAGCATTAACTAATGGCCCGTTTCCACTGAGTGGTACGGTACGGTACGCTTTTATGGCCGTTTCCACTGTCAAAAGGCTCCAAAAAGCGGACTGTATCATACCACTTGTTCAGGTGCATGTGCCAGTAAGGATTAAAGATATGGATGAGAGGTTTGCACTGACTGTGGGCTATATGTTGCGGGTTGTTTTTGAAACCAAATAAGGCCTAAATGTATGCTGTGTGTAGTTTTCTGCTTGATTTCCTCAAGCAAAAATGACGTCGACTGAACTTTCTGCCGTACACCACGCCCACCATTGGTACCATTTTGGCAGTGGACACGCAAGCCTAATAAAGGTGACCCATATCACACCATACTGTACCAGTCAGTGGAAACGGGCCATTATGGACCATTATTTAAAAGTGTTACCTTTAATTTGTCCAAATGTCTAATTAAAATATTGTCATTTATCATATTTAACAGAGAATGTGTATCTTTTAAGTCATTTAAGTATAATTTTAAGACATGGCTTCCTAATAATCAATATTGTGAGGCTTTTTGACGTTGTTGTTGTTGTTGTGTTTTTTTCTTGTTCATTTGAGTATTGTTTGAGTTTGTATTTTTAATGGTTTGGCCTTTAACGTTTGGCTAACAAAATAAAAGTTTTAGGCTAGTTTGTGTACAATTACGTTCTTGGGGAACGTTGATTAATGTACACTGCCCCTTGTTAATATAATAAAATAAAAGAAATCATCATTATTTCATCAAATGTTAAATATTTTAAAGGTAAAAATGCATGTAAACATACCTGAAAGCTTTTTTACAACTTAATACAATGCTTAATTAAAATTACAACATGTTATTTTTAATATGGAAGACATTATCAGCAGTAAATCCAGAGAATTTTAAAGTGGTCCCTTATGTTTGTTTTCATAGCTGTATAATATACCTGAAAGTTCAATCAAATTAGCTAAAATATTTCACAAATTCCAACTTCATGAATATTTTTGCTGTAGTATTCCATTTGGCTGACGTTTTGTGTACTGTCGATTATAAAAAATGCAATACACTTGCCAGATAAGAGCTGCTCGTTTATCCAGCTAATGAGGCGAGCAACAAAACTACATTTCCCATCATTCTCTGTGGCAACACAAAAATGAACAAAAACGTAAGGTATCAATTTCCCACCTAATGCACCTTTTCCTCTTCATGTTGTTGCATTAGTGCTAAAGAGCTGCTTTAAAAAAGAGAGGAAAAATTAAATGAAATCGCATCCATTTTATTCCCACTAAAATGCACATCGCATCATAATTACGGCCTTCAAGCTCATAAATAGGAAGTTCCCCACGAGGACTAGAAAGGCAGCGCATGTAGATTATGGCAGAAGAGAAAGCACCCGGGTCACTGAAAGAAAAGATCAGAGAGAACCCAGCAAAAATGAGTGTGTGTGTTTGTCATTGATGTGCAAATGAGACGCTGATCATGTGCAGCCTCAATGTCTATTTTAGCACACGTTGGTCACACTTGTTTTCTCCACCTCTCCTCTTTTGCTCAGCGGTGGAGGATAGAAAGCTGTTCATCGGGATGGTGTCGAAGAAATGCAATGAGAACGACATTCGGGTCATGTTTTCTCCCTTCGGACAGATCGAGGAGTGCCGCATCTTACGGGGACCAGACGGACTCAGCCGAGGTGAGACACATGCATATTATACAACAATCAATTAAAAAAAAAAAAACCATATAATTATTCTTTTTGAAACATGGTTGGATAGTTTTACAATAGCAGCAAGAATGTGAAACTAATTTGGCGAGCCAGCCAGGATACAGTGAAGCACACTGGATAGCTACGCCCACAGTGAAATACCATTGGTTCAATAATACATTTATTGCAACTATATATTAAACAGCATACGACTGGCACAGCTTTCTTGTTACTTTGTGGACTGACATCATTGCTGCTGGGTAGAGTTACTTAAAATTACTTAAAATTTCTAGTTAATTACACAATCAAGATTACTTGTTTTAGCTAATGTATAGTGACTACTTTTGGATTACTTTTATGTATCACACACGTACCCATTATATATAATTAAAATGCCATTTTAATGAATGTTCTGATTACTTTTAATAACATTTAATGTAACTAGCTTATTGTGTGTTAAAATTCAAAAGAGAATTGATCAATTCTGAATAATAAACTGCCACTGAATAATTTGTTATATTGTTATTCATAAAACAGTTACTGTGATCTGATTATAATGAGGATTCTACAGCATAATATACTCTAATTACTAATAAGTATTATGCTTTTTGGAATCTGATTACATGTAATCAGTTACTACCCAGCCCTGGATATCACAACAATACACTCATTTACTCAAAAATAACACATTTACACATCAATGTCTGTTTAGCATTCAGCAGTTTGGGCCATGATAACAAATAACAGAGTAAACTACCAACACAATCAAATGGCAACAGAAAACTGTTATGTGTTACACATGGGATATAAGTGTCTACTTTGGATGAATTCATATAATGGCTTTTGTAAAATCTGATTATGCCCCAGTGACTGTTGTTTAGGGGTAGACCTCCTTGATCTTACAAGACATTGATAACAAAATATTGGCTCATTTACATAGTCTTGAAAGTGCTGTAGCAAAGTGAGCCTGTTTAGTTGAAAAAGTCAAAGAGGGTGAACAATTCTTGAAAAATAAACATCAATTTCACTCAAGTTGCTATGTAATATGTGTCTATCACCACAACTCTAATTTTGTCTTAGACTCATCTTTATTTTTTTTTTACTTTTTTTTTATTTTGATATTTTTGGTAATGAGTTCTGACTACTTTTGGATTGCTTTTAGATTACTTTTGCACTAAAATCTTATTTACTGGTGACTTTCATATAGATGCCTTACACTTATAGATGGCATTTATAGTCATTCAGATTCTACAAATTGATGGATTATGCTTTTCTTCTAGATCAGGTTGCATCTAATCTTGCTTACAGGCTAATTTACTTAAAGTCTTAAAAGTCTTTAGTTGAAAATGTCAAATTGGCTTGGTGAAAAAACTATGATGTCATGAGAGTTTTTGGTCCACAAAACTTGACGAATATTATGTGGAAATTAAGTCCCATTATTAATTATTGATCATTGGATGTAATATTACGTTTTACCAATACATACAACAACAATAAATACTCTCTAATGGCTCATTTCCACTTAGTGGTATGGCTTGGTAGAGTACAGTGTGCTATGCATTTATTTTCATTTGCACTGTCAGAATTAACAAAATAGTGAACCGTTCCATACCACTTTTTGGGACACTTTCATTAGGATTTCTAGCATAACAATATAGTACCAAAAGGGTGGAGCTAGACTTGCTACTGAACGCTATTGGTTTAAAGAAAGTCATCACTTGTACATGCAACAAGCTAGGGGAATGACAACACAGGAAGCGCATTTTAAATACAAGACCGAATCACAACATTATAACAATAATATGTTGGTGCACAGCAATGAACCATGGTCAACTCGAACTCAAACAATTAATTTTTTTGGTATCACTTTATTTTGATGGTCCCTTTAACGCATTTTGTTGAATTTAAGTTGCATTGCTTCTACATGCTAACTAATTCTCAATAGATTTTAATTAGACTGTTAGGTTGGGGTTAGGCTTAGAGTAAGTTGACATGCACTTGCAAAGTTTCTTATAGTCAGTAAAAAGTCTGAAGGAGCAGTATCAGCAGATGTTAGTCTACTAATACTCAAATGAGAAATAATTGGCATGTAGTTGCAATGCAACTTTTTGTCAACAAAATGTGCAATAGGAACCATTAAAATCAAGTCTTACCATTTTTTCTTTTTGTGATAAACATCCACATGCTAAGAAGCAATAGCAGGATTTGCAGTATGTCTTCCATTGTTGTTTATGGGGCCGTTCACATGTCGAGTCTTAACATGTGGAAAGTGCGGCACTTCCGCTATCTAATGAAATTGAGCGTGTAAAAAAACACGATATGTTAATGACCCACATGGCTTTCTTCATCAAGCGAAAATGACGTCGATCTTAACTTTTAGGTCATTTTTTCGGACTACTTTTGGATTACATTTAGATTACTTTTTGCCCTAACTAGCCAACACAACCTTATGGCAATATAAAACTGATTTACATTTTTGTAAAATTGGTGGATAATTCATATAGATGATAAGCACCATGCGCACACATTTTTCTTGCTGTTTAAAAATTTTTACTTTTGAATTATTGAACGTGTGCATGCAAAAGTCACGATATGTGAATGACCCTTATGGCTTTCTTCTTCGAGCAAGAATGATGTTGATAATAACTTTTGAGTAATGTGTTCTGACTACTTTTGGATTACTTTTAGATTACTTTTTTACCCTAACTAGCCAACATAATGTATGGCAATACATAACTGATTTACATTTTAACAAATTAGTGAATAATTCATATAGATGACAAGCTCTATGCACACCCTTTTTTTTTTTTTTTTTTTTTGCTGTTTGAAGTGTGTTGCACCCCTGTCTCTCTCTGTTTGACAAAAATAGAACTTTTGAAATAATAAACTTGAGCATGCAAAAGACAAGATATATTTAAATGAACCATACAGCAAGAATGACATTGATCGCAACTTTTGGATAATATGTTACGTTTGATAAACACTGACTTTTTGACTACTTTTGGATTACTTTTAGATTACTTTTTTCCCTAACTAGCCAACACAATTCATGGCAATACAGAACTGATTAACATTTTTTGTAAAATTAGTGGATAATTTATATAGATGACAAGCACATTGCGCACAAACGTCGCGATATCTGAATGACCCTTATGGTTTTCTTCTTTGAGTAATAATTCATATAGATGCCAACCGTGAGGGCTGCTGCTTCCTCTTTCTATTTGAAAAAAAAAATATATATATAATAAATAAATTTGAGTACTTTTAGTGGCATTCTTCTCCAAGTGAGAATGATATCGATCAGAACCATCCTCCATATATTATGTATACCAAGTTAGTGTACTGTTAGCAGTGGAAAGCCAAGCCTGATCAGGTTGACTATACCGAATTGTACTGTATTGCACAGTACTAAAGTGTACTGCTCAGTGGAAACAAAGCATTAGTGGCGGCTTTTGGCCCATAGGACTGCATTATAATTGTTAAACTGTAACCTCTTTGTTTTGTCAACTTTAGCCTTCAAAAATTTACATTATGACCTACAATAATAACTGCTGTTCACATTCTGATCAAAGCATGATTCCTGCTCGCAAAAATCAGTCTTTCGCCACGTGTCTGAGGATGTTCAATTTCCTCAAGATTCACAAGAATATGTGCGGCACTTGATAGTGTTGAAGATTTTTTCCAGCCTGATTCAACCTGCAGGGAATTACATCGTACCCCCAACTTCCCATAATGCTTCACTTTTACATTCAGCCATCTTTTATCACCCATTTATCCTCCCCATCCACTCCTCTAGTCGTCTCTCCATCCTCCGCACTCCTTCTTTTCCATCTTTTCCTCATGTCCTCATGAATATTTTAATTCCACAGGAGATTAACTTTATTCCCCAAGCTCGTGCTTGGAGATATATTTGAAATGAGAGGAACTGCCGCCCCCCTTCCATAAAAAAGGATTGGCTGAATAAATAGATGAGTAAATGTGTACGTAAAGGAGGTGCACGCTAAATCCCATGGACTAGGATGACTTTACCACCACTCGCGCACCGCTATTAAAGCAATCTATCAATCATCATTGAACTTCACTATTAATAAAATATAGATCAGGCCACATGTGAGTGCAGTGCCCTGGGAGCTACCCCAGTTTCTTCAAAAACTCTCAGCGCTCGCACTTTCCAGCCCTTCATATCACACCCTCAGCCGAGGATTCTAGACAGTGTTCAGATATTTTATATTAATATATAATTTTACTTACTTATTTACTTTATTACTTACTTTCTTACTTACTTTATTGCTTTATTTATTTACTTATTAGTGTGTCTCTTTGTTTATTTATTTATTTGTTAATTCACCCATGTACTTATTTCCCATTTTATGTATTTATTTTTTATTTAATACATTTTATATTTATAACTATTAATTGAATTTATTTATTCTGAATATTTTGTCATTGACACTTGTCCCCCTCTATCGACAAGTGTATCTGTCTGCAGAATGCAAGACGGGGGCGTAACATGAAGGGACGTAACTTGTAATAAGTTAGAGGCGTGACTTGCAGTTATTAAGATCCCATTGAACCATGTTCATGATGTTGTTGGAAAGATGGCCGAAATACTTACCAGAGGACATTTTCACCAAATGTTTTCATGAGTTTTCTCCAAATTTATCCACAACCTATTAATTTGATATATTATTATGCTTTCCAAACAAGGGCAAAGAGGCAGAGCGTGAGCGGAGCTACAGATGCCTGCTAGCATTTTGCTTAGATGGGCTTTTCTTAAGGAGAAACGCTTAATACTTCATTACCTGCGACTTCTTTGTGTTCAAACCACATGTGCTTGGTTGTATACTATATCAAAAGTGTTTAGACTTTTAAAAACACTGTTCTTATTATGTTTTTCTAGAGGAAAGCGCAAATTACTTTCAAACACTTACAATATAGTCTGACTTAGTAAATGCAAGGCTGCTTATGAAATCCAGGCATAAAGTTGCATGACAGTGTTTCAGACGAACTACAGCTAATCAATCTTTCAGTTCTGGAGTGCTTTACAGGGCAAAGGAAATTATAAATGATAATTTATCCTAAATAAAACAAATACATTTATAGATATGGTATATAAGTATACCATTTTACTCACCTGGAAAATGGAGGAAACTTGAATGGTTTGTGAGCACAATTAAGTGCACAGCATGCCATATTATCTTTTTTATCCCAAAAGGCAGCTGAATGTGTAAAGCCACATAAAACAAAACAAAAATACGATATATAATACATACATATATATATATTCGGCGGCTAATCAGGCGGAATGCATGACAGCGAGCAGCGAGACCTAGCTGTCACTCAAGTGGCCACGCCCTTAATTATGCACACTTAATATAACTGAATAAAAGAAAGAAAAAAAAAACGCTTGATTTATAAAAAAAATTCACCCCCTCACAGTTGCCATGAAGGGTAATATTAGCTATATGCACCAAAACCATCTTTTGTACCAGGCTGTAAACATGTTTTTATCAGCTGTAAAATTGGCCAATTTAGCATTGCAGTCAGTGAACATCTGGAGTTCCTGGAGCCAGCCCCTAAGGGCGAGTTGATGAATTGCAGTTTCAGTTACTTCCGTATTGGCTTCACGAGGGAGAGCGGGAAGTTGCCGATTGGTGTAGACATTAATAATTATGATGGTTGGGTTTAGGATTGTGGTAGGTATATATCTTTTACATTAACCACACCAAATTTGGAGCCTCTAACTCAAACTTTTTAGCGCCACCACTTGTCCACAGTTGCAAATTTGAAATGTTAATAACTTTTGAACCACAATTTCTACACCACAATTACAATATATATAATATGTGATAAAAATCCCTGAACAATAAACAAACAGACATAGTACGAGAGTTAAAACTACTTTAATAACTAAAAAGAAAAACACACCAACAAATGTTTTCCCCAAAACCCTGTACTTCACCCTCATTATGCAAAAACAAGTTGACCCCAGAATGGAGCGATCGACCAATTGCCATCAAGCATTCCCAAATAAATTAATCCCTCTCCTAGGGACTTCCTTCATTCATTCTGCTCGTTAACGGCAAAAGATCATAGTTGGTTTGAACCTCAAAACGAACTCTGCCATCGCAGGTCAGCAAAAATCAGGACTTTGAGAGTTAAAAGAGAAAGTTTTTTTTTCTCTTCCTTCCCTTGGAGATTCGCACCCTGCCAGAGCCCACAAACATCAGCCTCAGAGTGTCCAAAACTGCTTTAATGATGAGGCTAATTAAACAACTCTAAAAATAAACAGACTTTCACTCCAGTTCACCGGGTCTGAGGAAAGAAAGAAAGAAAGAAAGAAAGAAAGAAAGAAAGAAAGAAAGAAAGAAAGAAAGAAAGAAAGAAAGAAAGAAAGAAAGAAATCTGCTGGAACAGGTAGCAGATATACAGCGCAACCGTGTGGTTGAAACACTCAATTACATGTTAGAATTATAAGTTTACGTAATTATAATTAAGGGTCAATGACATGGTGTAACTTTTTTGTCATTCAGTGAGGTCAGAAATGTAATTTAGTGCATACAGTGAACACAGATCACAGGAATGAGCTTTTGTTGAAGAGCAACTTTTCTCAATTAGTTTGGGTATTTGGTTGTGACTGTGACTACGTTAATAAGTATCAAAAAATATTTAACTTTGTAATATGTAACATTGAAATTAATAAGACAAGGTTAGCTAAAGTAAAATGTCATATATTGAATGAATAAAAAAGAAAATACGGTATAAAAGTCTTAAATCAAACCAAAAGTGCTTAGGGGTAGCTTAAATAATGTGTCGGTGATCTCTGCGTAAGGGATTCATCAGAATAAACAGCAAAAATCAGTTCAAGGCCCTTGAAATATGTGGAGAAACTATTAAAAAAAAACCTTTATTAACATGGTTAGTCCTTAACTACACGTTTCGGCAAAGAGCTGCCTTCGTCAAGGTAACAATAAAGACTATCGGGTAGCGCTGCCTTTATCAGGGTAAAATACAGTATGTTTGGATAGTTGGATATATGGATAATATATATTGCATCATCATTATTATTATTATTATTACAGATATTTTCATTAATTATTAATACATTAATACCATAAATATAGTTTTGTTTTTAGTGAGTGACCCCCATTTAACAGAACTGAACAAACTTACCTTACAACAGTCAAATTATTACATAATGAAAGGGTTATATAGGACAGTAATTTGTCAATGATTTGTAAAAATACTAATTTTAAGCATTTTTTTATTATTTAAACGTCTTTACATAAATTATTATTACAGTATTATTATTACAGTATTATTATTAACTAAAATATTCATATGTGCACTATTTCACCTTGTAAAGACGTTTAAATAATAAAAAAAATGCTTAAAATTAGTATTTTTACAAATCATTGACAAATTACTGTCCTATATAACCCTTTCATTATGTAATAATTTGACTGTTGTAAGGTAAGTTTGTTCAGTTCTGTTAAATGGGGGTCACTCACTAAAAACAAAACTATATTTATGGTATTAATGTATTAATAATTAATGAAAATATCTAATAAAATTTACATCTAAAAAATACTATAACCATAACAACTGATATAATAATAATTATTATTATTTTATTTTATTTTTATTTTTTAATAAATAAATACATTTTTTTGTGATTATTTTTCATGTGATATATTGTCATTAATAATCATCATTGATCATTTATGACAATGAGTAACCATTATGTCCTTATTCCCAATAGAAATCTTTTACAGTTTCATGAATAATGTTGGAAATGTAGTGGAATTTTTCACAAGGTGTAATAGTGAACGCTGATTGACCTATACTTTGTACAGAAATTATGTATGCATGTAAGAAGATCCATTAACCTTTAACCCAAGTTAATTAGCAATTTCCCCCAATAATCAGGTTTGTGTCAGAGAACTACATTTCCCATCATTCCCTATGGCATCGCAAAAATGTTGCAATAGAAAAAAGGGAATAAAAAAAAAAGGAAAGTATAAAATTTCTCAGCATGTGTCTATTATTCTAGCCAGCAGCTCTTGGACTCGCATCATGTCCTTAAAAGAGTTTCCAAACTTTAAAGAAAGCACTAGAAGAAAGCATTTCAGAAAAAAAGTGTTCACTGTTTCCCTCCTCCCTCAGCTCAGTGTATGGGCACATGTAGTTAACCCATTAACTAGCCTGTCCATGCATGTGAGCGTGTGTGTGTCTGTGTCCTCCATATGTATAAATGTGCTGGACGGCACACTAGAGTAGATCTCTTCAAACGGGCTGTTTTCCCCCAGCATGTCTCCATATGGCCTGTTCTGCTGGCTCCCGCTCGCACCGCTTCAGTTCCAACAATCCCTGTCCCAGATGCCACTGCAAACTCTCCCCAAACACACACACACACACACATGCACCTATAGGGATGCTTCGTCTTGATTACAGTTGTTTATAGAAAAGAAACATTTGGGGGGGGGGGGGGGGGGGGGGGGGGGGGGGGTTGTGCATATTCATGTGTAGATGAATGTTAATTGGGTTGGTAGGGATGTTAAAAGAAATGTATTTCTATGAAAATATTTAGCATTTGGCCTTCATTTAGTTATTTAAGTCAGTTTAGAAGATATGTTGATAATAATATATATTTTTAAATGTGTTCTTCTTTCAGATTAACCCTTTAACTACCCCACCAAGAAAAAGAAATGGATTGCATTTCTAAACTCCTAATGTCGCTAGTTAACACACTTGATGCTTTTTTTTTCAACACATCCCATAATTTCTACAATTTCAACCTCTACCAAATAGTAAATTTGGTAAAAGTAGCGGAATTAATAAATATACTATGAAAAAAGTGTGAGATCAATTTATTTTGAACACTAAATTATCTTTATTTGTTGAAGTATGCCTTAAAATATTTTCTATTTATTCCCATTTAACATGTTTTCTTGTTTTGTTTTGTTTTGTTTTTACAATAAAACCAAAATCAAGTGTAGAAGTGTAGTAGATTTGTTTTTGTAAACCAACAATGCTGTGTAATGTAAATCATTATTTAAAACAGTCATTCTTTAAATGACTTTAACAGTCATTATTTAAAACAGTCAAAACATGGTCAACCATTTGGTAGAGCGGCAGTCAAGCCTTCTGAGTTTTATAGAAAGGGATGCACCAATTCATCAATCTAAAACGAAACCGGACAATTTTTTTTGTTAGAAACGCACTGTATAATCTATATTAAATATGAGCAGTATTGCTCATATGTAAACAAGGAAATGCCATTACTCCTACAGTTTTATAGGTGCTTCCTGCTGGAAGGAAATATATTTGATTTATTACCTGCATTTGTATTGTTTTAAGTTTCAAGCAATATGTTTTATGTAGCATTAAGTCATATTGGGTTTTTTCACTTCACAATTTGAAAGTATACAATATATTTTAAATCACTAACTATCTAATATGTGTTTTGCTCTTTTGTTTGGATCATGATTAAAGTGCAGTTTTTGGCTCTAATATGAAATCACTGCAGATTCAGCCTGTTATACAGCAAATAAACATTTCTGGTTTCTAGTAAAAAAGAAAACTATAAAAAATTGGAAATCTGTATTGAATCTGCCAATTTGCTAGTAAAGGAATCACAATCAGATTATATATATATATATATATTACACAAAACTTGACATTGCTTTAGAATTCAGTCATTAGCCCAATTAGTCACTTGTTATCACTTATGATGAATGGATGCACGATAGGGTGCTTCGAAAACTCGTTCACTGCCGTTTTACAAAATTAGGAAGAGATTTATATTATTTAATGTAACCAAGATTGCACTTATCTGAAATAATATAGGTATTTACTTTCTTTATTGTCCACAAGTGGAAATTTATCTTTGGCCTCACCACACAACCACACCAGCGTTCACATCACACATATGACAGAAAAAACAGGCAACACAAATACATTCAATATATCACATAAATCACATTAAAAACTCAAAAACCCAGTATTTAAAATTCTAATGGCAGTAGGCACTAATGACCTTTGATACACATTTTTCTTTACTTGAGATTGCCTAAAACGTCTTTTTGAAGGGAAGAGCTGAAATTTTAAGGGATAGGAACTATCGTCAATAATGATGTGCTTTCGGTTTATTTCTTATTTAGTTGTCTTTGTGGTTTATCTACAATTGCACTGGCAACTTTTACTATTCAACACAGTTTTTTCTTTTCTTTAATCAGCAACAGTCCATACCATGCAATCATGTTTAAACTCACAACACTTTCAATCAAATTCTTGTATACCATCTCCAGAATATCTTGATTCACACCAAGTTGTTGTAACCTCCTAATAAGATATAATCTCTGCATTGCTTTTTTTAAAAATACATTCTACATGTCCAGCAAATTTTAATGTACACCCAGTTTACACTATAGGCTTGAAAATTGGTAAATTATGGAATAATTTTTATCTACGGTAACACTTTATTTTGATGGTCCATTTGAGTATTAGTAGACTGTCTGCTTAATATCTGCTGATACTGCTCCTTCAACAGACATTTAACTGACTATAAGAAACTTTGCAAGTACATGTCAACTTACACTAACCCAAACCCAATAGTCTACTTATAATCTAATGAGAATTAGTTGGCATGTAGATGCAATGTAACTTAAATTCAACTAACGGACCATCAAAATAAAGTGTGACCTTATTTACTATTACTTTATTGTCTATATTTTTGTAGGTGAATACTAGTGGTGCACTGAGATGTTCATTTCAGTCATTTTCTGGATCGGCAACTGATTGTTGTTAACTGATCTTAAACTTTCTCATTTTTCTTAAACTAAACTTTCAAAAAAAGATGTAAACTAAATTTTAAAAATAAGAACTGCATGCCAGACTGCAGAATACAACCATAAATAATATGAAGCGTGTTTTAAATACTGCATAACAACAATTATATGTCAGCATTTAAAATATTACTGACTAAAGGGCTTACACAATGTGGTGGATTAACCTTGATTCATTCATTTTCCTTTAGCTTAGTCCCTTATTTATCAGGGGTCGCCACAGAAGAATGAACCACCAACTATTCCGGCATATGTTTTATGCAACGGATGCCCTTCCAGCTGTATCCCAGTACTGAGAAACACCCATACACACTCATTCACACACATACACTATTGCCAATTTAGTTTATTCAGTTCACCTATACAGCAAGTCTTTGGACTGTGGGGGAAACCCACATGAACACTGGAAGAACATGCAAACTCCACACAGAAATGCCAACTGGTCCAGCTGGGACTCGAACCAGTGACTTTCTTGCTGTGAGGTGACGGTGCTAACCACTGAGCCACCATGCCTCCCAGATTAACATTTACATAAATAAATAAAATAGTTTGGTAATTGTTTTGGTTACTTTATGATATGTTCATTGAAAGCTCAGAGATTTCTGTCCTGCTTTAAATTCATACCACCAAAGCTTTCATGCTTTATAAAGATGTTGTAATCTAAGTAATCACTAATGATTCAAGTTTTTCAATGAAGTATCTTCGTTATTGTTGTGGATATCTTGAATGAAAGTCCATTTCATCAAAACCTTCAATGATATATTTAAAATCACACACAACTAGTGTTCATTATCATGCTAGTACAGTTTTTGTTTCGCACTCAAAAGTCATCAGAAGGTACTGAAATGTTACTATGGCAGAAAAACCCTTGACTTGTGTACATGTTTGTCATAAAACTAGCCACACTCTCTAACCCCACATTCTCCAAACCATCACACCAAAGGAAACTAAAAGAGACCCGATAACCATTGCTGCTGACAGTCATTTTTTTTTTGTCGAGTGTGCACTTAGAGATGTTGAATGTTGAATGTTTATCTGAAGCTGAATGTTGAATGTTGATTGTTTCTATTCTAGCAACTGTTATAGCACTGTTGTCTGCTGTGTTCTTTGTACGATCTTTGTTTTTTTTGGGCTTTATAACAACCTGTCCAACCCTTTTGTCTTGTTTTGTTTCTCTCTCGTCTCTCCTCCTTCCTCTCCTCTCCTCCCTCCCACGTCCCTTCCCTTCCCTCCTGCAGGATGTGCGTTTGTCACGTTTTCTACCAGGGCTATGGCACAGAATGCAATCAAAGCCATGCATCAGTCTCAAACCATGGAGGTACTGTACCCTTGTCTTCTCTCTCTCACTTTCTCTCTCTATCTCTCCATCTCTGCTCTGTTCTAAAGTCGAGTGAGTGGCCTACTTAGATGGCATTTTAAGGGTCTTCATACATTAGCGCTTTTGGACATCCTTCTGCTGACCAAATCGTAAAATACACTCAAGCTTTATGAAACAAGCTAAAATAATTAGCTTTGCTTTGCTACGTTAAGCTTAGTTTAGCTATGGTAGTTGTAGTAAATCTGTGGTTATACCAATATTCATCAATACACCAAAAACATACTTTTTACTATAATTTTCATATTTAATAGCACGACTTATTGAGGGAAAAAGTATTTTTAATCTAAATAAAAGCATCAGTGTTTATTTGCGCTTGTTAATTTAAGCATTAGCATAGCAAACAAAAATTCTTCAAACAAAATCCATAAAATATTACTAAAAAAGTATCTAAATAAAAAGTTCTGTCTAATTAAAACAATATATTGCTAATATGGTGTTAAGAAATGTCGATTATCAAACCTTATAAAAATGATACAATATACAAAAGTATTTTTGTTAGTTTAGCAGAATGCTAATCTGTCCATATTTACCATTGTAGCAATTTTCTGGATTAAAAATATTAGTGGTAGTTTAACAACATGTTAACCTTCAGCTATTGCTCACTTCAAAATCACATATTTTTCTAGTGTTTAGTACACTACCTGACAAAAGTCTTGTCGTGGATCCGTGTTGTAAGTTAAACAAATAATAACTAGTTGATCACTTGGGAAAGTGGCACAAGGTAGATTTTTCAGATGAATCATCTGTTGAACTGCATCCCAATCATCACAAATACTGCAGAAGACCTATTGGAACCCACATGGACCCAATATTCTCATAGAAATCAGTCAAGTTTGGTGAAGGAAAAATCATGGTTAGGGGTTACATTCAGTATTGGGGCGTGCGAGAGATCTGCAGAATAGATGGCAACATCAACAGTCTGAGGTATCTAGACATTTGTGCTGCCCATTACATCACAAACCACAGGAGAGCACAAATTCTTCAGAAGGATAGCGTTTCTTCTCATACTTCAGCCTCCACATCAACAATCCTAAAGCAAAGAAGGTCAAGGTGCTCCAGGATTGGACAGCCCAGTCACCAGACATGAACATTATTGAGCATGTCTACAGTAAGATAGAGGAGGCATTAAAGATGAATCCAAAGAATCTTTGGGAGTCTTGCAAGAACACTGTCTTTGCCATTCCAGATTACTTTATTAATAAGTTATTTGAGTCATTGCAGAGATGGATGGATGCAGTCCTCCAAGCTCATGGGAGTCATACTCAATATTAATTGTTTTTCCACTGCACCATGACTTTATATTCTATACTGTACATTATTTCTGTTAAGTGACAAGACTTTTGTCTAAGCGAAGTCAGACCTTACTGTCCTAATTGAATAATTATAAATCAAGGCATGATCATATTTTATTTTGGTAAAATAAGCATAATACAGAGACCTTTCCCTTTCATAAAAGCCACTTCTGACACCAAATGACCAACTAGAAGTCAAGTTATTATTTATTGATCCTAAAACTTGGATAGGCGACAAGGTCAGGTCAAGATTAGATCATGGGATAAAGACAGCTTGAACGATGTACTACATCCAAATTCTATTCATACTATTAATATTCATTTGAAAAAATAATAATAATTAAACCAAAAAATGTGCCACAGATACATTTACAGATACATTTGTTTTCATTTTTAGACAACACCATAAAAATCTTAAGGGTAGTTAAGAAAACTATATTTGGTGAAAGAACTTTCTATAAATTCATATAGAGAGCTATAAGCTCTCTATATTTTAGAACAGAGCCTCTCTTACTCTCTCTTTCTCTCTCTTATTTCAGTTTGAATTGGCCACAAGTATCACTACGTTGTACAGATTCAAAAAGTTCCAAGATGAAACTTTCTTTCTTGGAAACAGTCACTTTTCCACTTTCAACGCCATATTAAGTGGCTCTTTGCTCCCTGTTATTACTGTCAGGCACTGCCAAAACCACCCCTGGCCAAACGGGTCAAACTAAGAAGGACCCCCCACACACACCGTGCAACCAGTCTGCCATTAGCCGGCGGGTCTTGCGGTGACGGTGTCGCAGACGCTTTAATAACAGGCCTCCGACGGGCCCTCGCATTGTGATTGCCCTGTAGAACGCCTGCGTGCTGCTCTCAGAGTTTAGCAGTCCGTCTTGGTGCCTGTCAAAATGTCAAAGCTCTGACAAACCAAATCAGAGGGTGCTGACAGCTGTCTAATACAGGGTACTAACTATGTGTCTGTGAGCGCACGCAAGTCTCCGCGACGTTAACCCTTTCAAATCCGACGTTTTTTAACTGACATCCAAATTGAAAGACCCCCTATTAATCAATCAGAAACCACTGACACTAATGGATTTAAGCCATTTTCTCAAGTCCCCAGACGACTGTAATTATCAATTCTTGGCTAAATTTACAAATATCTTTCAAAGAAATTATCCACAAGAGCTGATTGTAGATGTCTAGGGTCCCGAAGAAAAATCCCATGAAGGGGGCTCCTGTCAGTGTGTTAACAAAAATCCCAAAACGACCCCTAAACCGCTTAATCTGTTCTTTCAAAGCAGTTTTACTGTCAAAAAATAACAGCTGTCAATAATGTAAATAGTTGTTATTCTCACCATTTTCTAAAAAAACATTCTTACACTTGTAGAATAAAATAAATGTTAGCATTATACTTAAACCGATACCTAATAAATCCAGTAAATCCTGATATACTGAGAATTTTCAAGTGGTTTCTGCCTATGCAATTAGACAGTGAGGAATGTGTGAGATGAGGAGTTCACTAGATGTCTACAGGCCCTATGCAAAACTTCATGAGGTGGCTCTAGATCGTTGTAGCCAAAAACTGAAACATTTTTCCCTTGTATTTTTAAAAAAGATTTCACGTATACACAATAATTTGCATTTACACATATATGAAAACAACCAAAAATCCTGTAAGGCGAGTATTTGGTGCTGTTACCTTGTAAACAGGGAAGTGACAATGTGCCTTTTTTGGCTTGATGCTGGTGTGTATATTGAATTTGGTGTATGGGTAAGCTGCATCTCTGCTGTTGGTCATAATGTGAAGAAATAATACACTTGAGCAACAACAACACTACCACATACTCCACCATTGTTGTGTGTCAAAGTTTTGTTCTTTCTCAAAGCCTGTGTAAAAAAATATTATAAGTATTGGCCACAGCCAAGAATCATATAATGTTTATTTGAGTGATTTGGAGCAAAAAGCAATATGTTACTTTACCTAAATTGAGTAAACCTGTTGCCTTAAAAGCATTAAATTGACTTAACTTAAAGTTAGTAAACACTTTTAAATGCTTTGAAGGAAACTCAATCATTTTATAACACTAAATTACAAAAATTTACCCCAAAATAATAGACGTTAAATTACAGATTTTTTTTTACATTTTAATTTCCGGTAAATTTAACGGCCGTTATTTTACTTTTTTTTTTCAAGCACCCAACTGCCGGAAAAAAAAAAATGTTTTTTTTTACAGTGTATGGTTACTTGTCTTTTATTTTAAAGTTAACTAATCACTTTAAAACCCATGTGTTTACTCCCATTTTTAGTAAAGTCAACTAATTGCTATGAAAGCAACATTTTAACTTTGAAGTAGTCAACTAATCACTTTAAAATCAACATATTTACTCACTTTTTAAAGTAAAGTCAATTAATCACATTAAAAGCAACGTGTACTCACATTTTAAGTAAACTAATCGCTTTAAAAGCAACAGTTTTACTCATGTTAAGTACTGAACTAATCACTTTAAAAGCAACTGTTACTCACTTTTTAGGTAGTCAACAAATTGTTTTTAAAAACAAAGGTTAAACATCAAAAAAGTTTACTCTCATTTTTAAGTAACTTTAAGCTTTAAGTAGTCGACTAATCGCTTTAAAAGCAACATGTTAACTTACGTTTTAAGTAGTCGACTAATCACTTTAAAAGCAACATGTTAACTTACGTTTTAAGTAGTCGACTAATCACTTTAAAAGCAACATGTTAACTTACGTTTTAAGTAGTCGACTAATCACTTTAAAAGCAACATGTTAACTTACATTTTAAGTAGTCGACTAATCGCTTTAAAAGCAACATGTTAACTTACGTTTTAAGTAGTCGACTAATCACTTTAAAAGCAACATGTTAACTTACGTTTTAAGTAGTCGACTAATCACTTTAAAAGCAACATGTTAACTTACGTTTTAAGTAGTCGACTAATCACTTTAAAAGCAACATGTTAACTTACATTTTAAGTAGTCGACTAATCACTTTGAAAGCAATATGTTAACTTACGTTTTAAGTAGTCGACTAATCACTTTAAAAGCAACATGTTAACTTACATTTTAAGTAGTCGACTAATCACTTTAAAAGCAACATGTTAACTTACGTTTTAAGTAGTCGACTAATCACTTTAAAAGCAATATGTTAACTTACGTTTTTAAGTAGTCGACTAATCACTTTAAAAGCAACATGTTAACTTACATTTTAAGTAGTCGACTAATCACTTTAAAAGCAACATGTTAACTTACGTTTTAAGTAGTCGACTAATCACTTTAAAAGCAACATGTTAACTTGCGATTAGTCGCCTACTTAAAACGTTTTAAAAGCAACATGTTAACTTATGTTTTAAGTTGTTGACTAATCACTTTAAAAGCAACATGTTAACTTATGTTTTAAGTTGTTGACTAATCACTTTAAAAGCAAATAGTTAACTTACGGTTTAAATTGTTGACTAATCACTTTAAAAGCAACATGTTAACTTACGTTTTAAGTAGTCGACTAATAACTTTAAAAGCAACATGGTAACTTACGTTTTAAGTAGTCGACTAATCGTTTTAAAAAGCAACATGTTAACTTACGTTTTAAGTAGTCAACTAATCGCTTTAAAAGCAACATGTTAACTTGCGATTAGTCGACTACTTAAAAGTTTTAAAAGCAACATGTTAACTTATGTTTTAAGTTGTTGACTAATCACTTTAAAAGCAACATGTTAACTTACATTTTAAGTAGTCGACTAATCGTTTTAAAAGCAACATGTTAACTTACGTTTTAAGTTGTTGACTAATCACTTTAAAAGCAACATTTTAACTTACATTTTAAGTAGTCGACTAATCGCTTTAAAAGCAACATGTTAACTTACGTTTTAAGTTGTTGACTAATCACTTTAAAAGCAACATGTTAACTTACGTTATAAGTAGTCGACTAATCACTTTAAAAGCAACATGTTAACTTACGTTATAAGTAGTCGACTAATCACTTTAAAAGCAATATGTTAACTTACGTTTTAAGTAGTCGACTAATCACTTTAAAAGCAACATGTTAACTTACGTTATAAGTAGTCGACTAATCACTTTGAAAGCAATATGTTAACTTACGTTTTAAGTAGTCGACTAATCACTTTAAAAGCAACATGTTAACTTACATTTTAAGTAGTCGACTAATCACTTTAAAAGCAACATGTTAACTTACGTTTTAAGTAGTCGACTAATCACTTTAAAAGCAATATGTTAACTTACGTTTTAAGTAGTCGACTAATCACTTTAAAAGCAACATGTTAACTTACATTTTAAGTAGTCGACTAATCACTTTAAAAGCAACATGTTAACTTACGTTTTAAGTAGTCGACTAATCACTTTAAAAGCAACATGTTAACTTGCGATTAGTCGCCTACTTAAAACGTTTTAAAAGCAACATGTTAACTTATGTTTTAAGTTGTTGACTAATCACTTTAAAAGCAACATGTTAACTTATGTTTTAAGTTGTTGACTAATCACTTTAAAAGCAAATAGTTAACTTACGGTTTAAATTGTTGACTAATCACTTTAAAAGCAACATGTTAACTTACGTTTTAAGTAGTCGACTAATAACTTTAAAGCAACATGGTAACTTACGTTTTAAGTAGTCGACTAATCGTTTTAAAAAGCAACATGTTAACTTACGTTTTAAGTAGTCAACTAATCGCTTTAAAAGCAACATGTTAACTTGCGATTAGTCGACTACTTAAAAGTTTTAAAAGCAACATGTTAACTTATGTTTTAAGTTGTTGACTAATCACTTTAAAAGCAACATGTTAACTTACATTTTAAGTAGTCGACTAATCGTTTTAAAAGCAACATGTTAACTTACGTTTTAAGTTGTTGACTAATCACTTTAAAAGCAACATTTTAACTTACATTTTAAGTAGTCGACTAATCGCTTTAAAAGCAACATGTTAACTTACGTTTTAAGTTGTTGACTAATCACTTTAAAAGCAACATGTTAACTTACGTTATAAGTAGTCGACTAATCACTTTAAAAGCAACATGTTAACTTACGTTATAAGTAGTCGACTAATCACTTTAAAAGCAACATCTTAACTTACGTTTTAAGTAATCAACTAATCACTTTAAAAGCAACATGTTAACTTACATTTTAAGTAGTCGACATATCGCTTTAAAAGCAACATGTTAACTTACATTTGAAGTAGTTAACTAATCGCTTTAAAAGCAACATGTTAACTTACGTTTAAGTAGTTGACTAATCGTTTTAAAAGCAACATGTTAACTTACGTTTTACGTAGTCGACTAAACACTTTAAATGGAACATGTTAACTTGCGATTAGTCGACTACTTAAAATGTTTTAAAAGCAACATGTTAACTTATATTTTAAGTTGTTGACTAATCACTTTAAAAGCAACATTTTAACTTACATTTTAAGTAGTCGACTAATCGCTTTAAAAGCAACATGTTAACTTACGTTTTAAGTTGTTGACTAATCACTTTAAAAGCAACATTTTAACTTACATTTTAAGTAGTCGACTAATCGCTTTAAAAGCAACATGTTAACTTACATTTTAAGTAGTCGACATATCGCTTTAAAAGCAACATGTTAACTTACATTTGAAGTAGTTAACTAATCGCTTTAAAAGCAACATGTTAACTTACGTTTAAGTAGTCGACTAATCGTTTTAAAAGCAACATGTTAACTTACGTTTTACGTAGTCGACTAAACACTTTAAATGGAACATGTTAACTTGCGATTAGTCGACTACTTAAAATGTTTTTAAAAGCAACATGTTAACTTATGTTTTAAGTTGTTGACTAATCACTTTAAAAGCAACATTTTAACTTACATTTTAAGTAGTCGACTAATCGCTTTAAAAGCAACATGTTAACTTACGTTTTAAGTTGTTGACTAATCACTTTAAAAGCAACATGTTAACTTACATTTTAAGTAGTCGACTAATCGCTTTAAAAGCAACATGTTAACTTACGTTTTTAAGTTGTTGACTAATCACTTTAAAAGCAACATGTTTAACTTACGTTATAAGTAGTCGACTAATCACTTTAAAAGCAACATGTTAACTTACGTTATAAGTAGTCGACTAATCACTTTAAAAGCAACATCTTAACTTACGTTTTAAGTAATCAACTAATCACTTTAAAAGCAACATGTTAACTTACATTTTAAGTAGTCGACATATCGCTTTAAAAGCAACATGTTAACTTACATTTGAAGTAGTCGACTAATCACTTTAAAAGCAACATGTTAACTTACATTTTAAGTAGTCGACATATCGCTTTAAAAGCAACATGTTAACTTACATTTGAAGTAGTTAACTAATCGCTTTAAAAGCAACATGTTAACTTACGTTTAAGTAGTTGACTAATCGTTTTAAAAGCAACATGTTAACTTACGTTTTACGTAGTCGACTAAACACTTTAAATGGAACATGTTAACTTGCGATTAGTCGACTACTTAAAATGTTTTAAAAGCAACATGTTAACTTATATTTTAAGTTGTTGACTAATCACTTTAAAAGCAACATTTTAACTTACATTTTAAGTAGTCGACTAATCGCTTTAAAAGCAACATATTAACTTACGTTTTAAGTTGTTGACTAATCACTTTAAAAGCAACATTTTAACTTACATTTTAAGTAGTCGACTAATCGCTTTAAAAGCAACATGTTAACTTACATTTTAAGTAGTCGACATATCGCTTTAAAAGCAACATGTTAACTTACATTTGAAGTAGTTAACTAATCGCTTTAAAAGCAACATGTTAACTTACGTTTAAGTAGTTGACTAATCGTTTTAAAAGCAACATGTTAACTTACGTTTTACGTAGTCGACTAAACACTTTAAATGGAACATGTTAACTTGCGATTAGTCGACTACTTAAAATGTTTTAAAAGCAACATGTTAACTTATATTTTAAGTTGTTGACTAATCACTTTAAAAGCAACATTTTAACTTACATTTTAAGTAGTCGACTAATCGCTTTAAAAGCAACATGTTAACTTACGTTTTAAGTTGTTGACTAATCACTTTAAAAGCAACATTTTAACTTACATTTTAAGTAGTCGACTAATCGCTTTAAAAGCAACATGTTAACTTACATTTTAAGTAGTCGACATATCGCTTTAAAAGCAACATGTTAACTTACATTTGAAGTAGTTAACTAATCGCTTTAAAAGCAACATGTTAACTTACGTTTAAGTAGTCGACTAATCGTTTTAAAAGCAACATGTTAACTTACGTTTTACGTAGTCGACTAAACACTTTAAATGGAACATGTTAACTTGCGATTAGTCGACTACTTAAAATGTTTTAAAAGCAACATGTTAACTTATGTTTTAAGTTGTTGACTAATCACTTTAAAAGCAACATTTTAACTTACATTTTAAGTAGTCGACTAATCGCTTTAAAAGCAACATGTTAACTTACGTTTTAAGTTGTTGACTAATCACTTTAAAAGCAACATTTTAACTTACATTTTAAGTAGTCGACTAATCGCTTTAAAAGCAACATGTTAACTTACGTTTTAAGTTGTTGACTAATCACTTTAAAAGCAACATGTTAACTTACGTTATAAGTAGTCGACTAATCACTTTAAAAGCAACATGTTAACTTACGTTATAAGTAGTCGACTAATCACTTTAAAAGCAACATCTTAACTTACGTTTTAAGTAATCAACTAATCACTTTAAAAGCAACATGTTAACTTACATTTTAAGTAGTCGACATATCGCTTTAAAAGCAACATGTTAACTTACATTTGAAGTAGTTAACTAATCGCTTTAAAGCAACATGTTAACTTACGTTTAAGTAGTCGACTAATCGTTTTAAAAGCAACATGTTAACTTACGTTTTACGTAGTCGACTAAACACTTTAAATGGAACATGTTAACTTGCGATTAGTCGACTACTTAAAATGTTTTAAAAGCAACATGTTAACTTATGTTTTAAGTTGTTGACTAATCACTTTAAAAGCAACATGTTAACTTACGTTTTAAGTAGTCGACATATCGCTTTAAAAGCAACATGTTAACTTACATTTGAAGTAGTTAACTAATCGCTTTAAAAGCAACATGTTAACTTACATTTGAAGTAGTTAACTAATCGCTTTAAAAGCAACATGTTAACTTACATTTGAAGTAGTTAACTAATCACTTTAAAAGCAACATGTTAACTTACATTTGAAGTAGTTAACTAATCGCTTTAAAAGCAGTGTGTTTACTAAGGTTTTTTAAAGTCAACTAATAGCTCAAAACTCAACAGTTTTTCTCACTTTTTAAAGTAAAGTCAACTTAATCACTTTTTAATGTAATGTAAAAAAAAGACTACATAACAATGCTTTGAAGTAAACTCAATCATTTTATAGCGTTTTAATAACCATTAGAAGCCAGAATAAAAAAAACGGAACAAATATATATTGCACAGCCTTCATTATTAAATCATCTCTGAGAGCACCGGGGCCTCCTGGTGGTTCGGAGGCACAACACAACTTTCAAAGGATGGGCTCTGTGATCTGCGTTTCGCTTCAGGGAGCCTCTTTTGTATCTTTCTGCACAGTATGGGTCCAAATAGCCATTTTTCCACCTCTGTAAGCTGCGTCTTTTTTCTGCAAAGGCAAGTAATTACGCAGTTTAGATGAGAGCGAGTAAATTGTGTCGGGTTGTTGTTTGTTTTCGGCCGTCTCGTCGAGGAGTTTGTGGCCTTTCTGAATGTCACGACTTAATGAAAACGGATATGACAGAGGGTGGTCTTGCTGCGTCTCAGAGGGTTGTTTTCAGTGCTGTGGTTTGCACTAGTCTCCCTGGACGTTCATCTCATTTGATGTGTTTGTCTCTCTTTATCTCTGTGACTGCGTTACTGTTTGTGTGTGTGTCTCAACAAATGCATGTTTGTATGCACCTCTGTTTTGTTTATAGGACAGAGTTCATGGCAACATGATCGGGTCATATTTGAATGAATGAATGAATGTGTAAAAAATAAATGAAACTATATTTGAAACTATACAAAAACAAAACAAAAAGTGCAACTTTTGAAATTGCGTTTGTCCATACTTTACCCAATTAGGGATGAAATTATTGCTATAAAGGAAATATTTCTTAAATATGAAAAAAAAAAAAAAAACAATTGATGTTTTTTTGTTCTTAAATATATGAACCAAATGTAACCCAACATATGTGTTTGTCCATATTTTACTTAATTTGGGATGAATTGATAACATAAAATAAAAAATAAATAAATAAAATAAAAAAATAAATAAAAAAGCAACACCCTTAATAAATACAATAAACTGTACAGAAATTATAAACTAAAAACTAAAATAAAAATGCAAATAGAAATGTGAAGGAAAATTTTTATTTATTTATGTTTATATATTTTTTTCTTTTACCACGAAGAAATGTGACTTGTCTTGTGAGATTAAATTTGTGCATTTCTAATTCCAATTTCCAATTCTATGTATGTTTTAGATAAATATTTCACTAGAAAATATATTTTCTTTTCTAAATATATATATATATATATATATATATATATATATATATATATATATATATATATATATATCATTGTTTTATATTTATTACAAATATTATGTTTTAAAATCATAAAATGTTTATTCTTATTATTTAATTAAATATTTTCTTATTAATATCTTATTTATTTATTTATTTAATTATTTTATTTTATTTAATTTACATTAATTTTATTTACATTTTTCGATTTTATATGTATTTTTTTAGCAAGATTAACTTCAGTTACAGATTTTAACAATGAACATTTAAGCTCGAATCTACTTTCTATTTTTTATATTAGTCGAATCATGTCAAGTATGTGTGTGCGAGCATGTGTGTGCCTGTGTAGAAGAGCAAGACAGAGCGAGTGAGTAATGAGATTTTTAGGTCTCTCGAGACATTGGCTCAGAGATGGCAGCGCTCGATTGACAGCTTGAGTTAAATCTCATTTCTCAAAGTTTTATTTTTACCTCCTCTCTGTCTGAGAGCAGAAATAAGAAAATCAGCTCAACGAATGGAAGAAACAGCGCAGAAACGCTCACCTCCGCATTCAGGAGGGTCCGTGATCTTTCATCTCTGCTCGGTCTGTGCTTTTGCAGTTCAGAGAGAGCACAATAAAAGCCAGCGCGGCGATTTATCAGAGCGAATCAGCACCTGTAAGGTAGAAACAAGAGAGCGAGATGTGGAATAATTGCCTTGAAACACTCGTCTCAATCTCTCGTCCTCTAGTGGCTTCGTTTGGCTGCCCTGCGTTCACTGCCGTAGCCTGAGGAGCAGCTTTGATTTTAATACGTGTAATGGCGTTCTGAATGTTCTTACTGAACACCATTCACAAAGTCTGCGTTCTGCAATGCGTGCGTTTTAGTACTTGTGAGAGAGAAAGAGCAAATCTGCTGCTTAATTTCATGCTGCTTTTGCGTTGACGTAGATTTGAGGTCTGTTCAGCACACTAAGCAATCAGTGGCTTTAGAAGACTGCGAATGCGTCGAGTGGTTTGTGTGGTGCATATTTAGTCATTTTATGGCCAGAGTTATGCAACCTAACTTCATGTTGAGGTTTTAAAAAGAAAAATTAATTATGTTACAGTGATATGTTGTGTTATGAATCCAATTAAAGCAAACAAACAAATAAATACAGTGCATTATGGTAATACAAATTGAAATACAGATAAAATACTGGTAATAAAAATACTGATAGATAGATAGATAGATAGATAGATAGATAGATAGATAGATAGATAGATAGATAGATAGATAGATAGATAGATAGATAGATAGATAGATAGATAGATAGATAGATAGATAGATAGATAGATAGATAGATAGATTTCGAATCAGCAAAAAAGGGAGGAGACAAATGTCATTTGTTTTCCATTTATACAAAAATATTACTGCAAAAACCATTGGTTTTAACAAACAGAACCTGTAATTTGAATAAAAATAAAAATCAAGAAAGAACAGCTGAGAAAAAAGGAAAATATTCAATACGAAAAATGATCTTTGCTACTGTTGCTGATAATGCTAAATATAGAAATCTAACATCTTGTACAACACATCATATTTATCTTCAATTAATGATTCAACAATTCACACATAAAACTTCATGTTTCATTATAGGTGTCTTATTTTTGAAAACCTATTCAGTGACATCATTTTGATTATTGTTTGTCGCCACCTATTAGTTACACAATGTAATTGCTACAACATTCACCAGCGTCAAGTTCCATTAAACAGTGATTTTAATCTTTACCATAAACATCAGTGTTTATATGTAAACTATAAATTGTTATCCAAGTACTTCTGCGTTATTTAATTGTAACTCACTGAAAAAGTGTCAAAACTGAATGTCTCTCGATCAAACGCAGATTTGAATGCAGTGCTTTGAAGGATTAATAAACATATGCAAATCATTATCATTCATGTTGCGCGGGTTTGAATTGAGATCACCATCTCGTAATGTTTAATTGTGCAGCTTTACACTAAATGCATTAATGCAGGCTAAACAAACACCTTTAATTAATAACCTAAGAATGCGTTTCGGTAGGTCCCACCACAACTTCTTCCGTCATCATTATATTTTACAGAGAAGCCAAAATGCTTTCATTCACGTGATTTAAATGACGCGGGAGGCGATCTCTCTGCAATTGTTATAAATGTTGAATTAACCTACAGTTGAAAAGTTATTAATACGTGGGTCACATGCTTTCCAAACTGTGGGTTGTGATCTGTACGTTACACCCCAGATAGATAGATAGATAGATAGATAGATAGATAGATAGATAGATAGATAGATAGATAGATAGATAGATAGATAGATAGATAGATAGATAGATAGATAGATAGATAGATAGATAGATAGATTGATTGATTGATTGATTGATTGATTGATTGATTGATTGATTGACCAAATTTCCCAGATTTCCCAGGTGTCGTTTAACTGACAGATTTTTAAACATAATAGTTTTAATAACTAATTTCTAATAACTAAACTTATTTTTTGTCTTCACCATGATGACAGCTTGTTGTTGTTGTTTTGCTTGTTATTTTGTATGATATTGAGACCTTAAAAATGTATTTATAAAAATTTAAAGTCGCTTTTATTCCAGTCAAACTAAAACAAATTAGACTTTTTTTCCAGAAGAAAAAAAAATATTATTTGGAATAGTGAGAAAATGTCTTTGCTCTGTTAAACAGCGCTTGGGGAATATTTGAAAAAGAATCAAAATTAGCAGCAGGGCAAATAATTAAGTCTTCTAAAAAATTAATAAATAATTTATTACAATAAAATGTTACATTATAAAAAATCACCACAGAATACTACAGAATAACACATATTACTAATGAACTAAAATAACAGAGAGATCATTATGGTTATGGAAAGCCTGTATGAATCAATCAATCAATCAATCAATCAATCAATCAATCAATTAATCAATCAGCCTTTTGTTAAAAAAATGTTTTCAAAGAACATGAGAGTAGATCATGAGTCCATCTAAACAGTTTGCTCGAGTAAACTAATACTAACACTAGCTCATATGCTCACGCACCCTCCTCTCATTATACTCTGACCCTCAGGACTCCAGTTAAATGCGCAGTACAGGTCAGACCCATGACATTTAATATTTGTTTACCTCCGTTTTTAGGGGGAAAGAGCCCGGACACACTGGAGATTAGCGAAAAAATGCAGCAGGGTCTGTAGGTGCAGTGAGGGCTGTGGGGTAGGAGATCGCGCTCGCTCTCTCAGACAGATGATGAAATAGTTTTATAAAGCAGGAAATCGCTTTCCTGGGAAATAAAATCAGCAGCACGGCACAGAACTCTCATTTCACCAAGAACTCCCAGCGCTTGTGTGTGTGTTTGTGCACCATTATCGCTTTACGCTGTAGCGCCGCACAAGATCATTGCTCTTCAGGATACTTAGCGTTCCCTTTTTTTTTTTACCTCTCATTCACTTGCCTCCTCTCTCTCCATCTGTCCACACAGGGCTGCTCCTCCCCCATGGTGGTGAAGTTCGCCGACACGCAGAAGGATAAGGAACAGCGGCGGCTGCAGCAGCAGTTGGCGCAGCAGATGCAGCAGTTGAACAGCGCTTCTGCCTGGGGGAGCCTGACCGGCCTGACTGGCCTCACCCCGCAGTATCTGGCAGTAAGAGGACACACCCACGCAGCCACGCCCACCAGCAGCACAGCCAACGCAGCCGCCGCAGTCAGTCACTGTCTCCGCCCACCTGCCCCGCCCCCTCCTCTCTCGCTCTCTCTGAGCCAGTCTTAACCCTTTCCAAATCTCTCATCTGTTCAGCTTTGATTCAGTCCGGTCCTTATATTCAATATAATGCTGTCACTTAGATGCCGTAAGGGCAGTGGTTCTTACCCATATTGCTCAGGGTCAACAATAGCTAAGTTTCCATCCACCTATTTTTATGCGCATTTTGGATTTGCGCATAAAAAAACTGGTTGATGGAAACGGCAAGATGCACATCAGTTTTGAAAATAAGCATAGAAAATGAATGCATAAAACTGAGTAGGATCAATTTTTTATTCGATAAGGAAAAATGCACATAAACTACGATGGAAACTTTTTTACCACACAAATTCCCGTATTTTATTTGATGTTCTAGTTTTAATTAAGTTAATATAAGTAATAATATAATAAGTTAATTCACATTATTGGATGGAACCATATAGCTAATGGGGCTTCAAGACGTAAACTGGGGTGAAAAATCGTTCAAGAAATCAATCTATTGAAATTAGGGCTGCACAATATATCAGCTTAGATATCGCAATGTGTGCAAAATTCACCACAGCAGAATGAACCCCCAACTACTCTGGCATATATATATATATTTTTTAAATCAGAGACTTAGCCGAAGGAAAATAAATGAATGGTTACACTTTGCAGTAACTGCACAAAGTAACCAAAAAATGTTATCCTTTTGGGCATTTTATGTAAGCATTTCAAACCAGGGCACAATCATTTATAATGTTTGTAACTTTAGGAATATGTATATGTATTTATTTATTTATACAATGAAGACTATACATGGTATTTTACATTTGGTTATTGAAATCGTGTACCTAAATACTTACAGACACCAAGAAAAGTATAAAGCACTGCTAAATATATCTGTATCTTTGCTCTACAGTATTTGTCAAAGCGTGAGATTGGTTTATTATATTTTATGCAGATGCACTGCCCTACAAAATCATGCCAATTATTCTAAAATTATATATTTTTTCCAAATAGAACCAACTTATTCAATTCATCCAGTGAAATTATATTCAATATCACAATATGCATCACAGAAAAATAAAATATTGCAATGTTTTTTTTTTATTTATATAATATTGTGCAGCCCTCATAGAAATGCATCGCTATTCTAGTTTGAATCAATTCTGAGCTTTTCTAAAAAATTTTAAACCTAAGCTCAGAATAAATTGAAGAAAGAATTGTGATGTATTTAGAATATTTTTAAATCAATGCAGATTGTATTTATCGAATGTTGTAAACAGTTTTTTACAAAACAATATCTAAAATACCGAAATAAGCATGCCAGGACAGTAGTTACTGATCTAACTTAATATTTTGAGCTGCACAAGCACAAACAATTATCTTTTTTGTTTTGAAACCTGTTTTCAAATATTTGGATTTTTTATTTTATTTATTTAAGTTTAGGTTAAAACAGTGTCGCATCAATGCCACCTAAAGGCCTTGATATACAAGATGGTGTGACTTCATTTCAATTGAAAACAGGCCAAAATAAAGGTCAAAACAGCTTGTCTTCTGAATGCATTTCAAACATTTTTCCACTTAAAGTCCTGAAGATATCAAAAGTAACCATAGTTTTGCGGTGAACAATTGATCTGTGCATGTCATTAATAAAAAAAATTGTTTGCCCTTCTAATCTTCTAATCTTCTAATTGAAATCTGAAAATGCACTTCCTGGTGGATTTTGAGGTAATGGGCGGTGCTAACTTATTAACCACGCTGGTTCAACTGTCAGTTTTGACAACAAACAGAAATAGTGAGGACGAGGTGTCTGTAATAACTATAACCTCTTTCCCAATCTTTCTGAATGAAATGCCTACTTTACTACATCCATTCAGCCCGCGGTAGAAAAACAAGCCACGCCCACTGCTCATTTAAAATTCCGTTTCTCTAGGAGCTGCGTCACAATATGAAAAAAAATAACGATCGCAGCTTCTGGTTCATGGGGACTTTAAAGGATTAAAGAAATTTGCTGTTAGTATATCAGGACCTAAAGACAAAACTAGTATTAAAATAAGCTTAAATCAATGAAATTTGTGTTAAAGTACCAAATATTCCTAATCCTTATACAGTAAATCACGAACAACAAGGGGGGCCTTGGATGCAAAAAGGATAAGAACCACTGCAATATGAGATACAGCTTTTTATTAATTAATTCTTTAAATTCAGTAAAAAGCCTAATAAAACCAAGAACAATCACCACTACTCAACATTTCATCCCATGCCATGATGCAATGCAAATATGTAGGCCTGTTCTGGCATTTGACTATCTGTCCTAAAAAATGTATGCAATATTGTTAAACATACAGAATATACTAATTATGATTTACTTCCCAAACCCAGCTTGGGCTCTGTTTTGTAATTGGATTGGGGATGAAGACAATATTTCAATTCTCTGTTTCACTCACGTCTGTCTTCATCCTCCTAAACATAAAGAGGATACAACACGGTGGTGACATTTACTTGCATTTCTTTCCATAAGGACAGTGGGTGAGGATTACAGGACGAGGCAAGAGCTTTGGGACAGGGCCATCTCTCCAACCCTTACGCTTCTCCTTTTTTTTCTGCCTTTTTCCACTTCCCTGTCATGTTGAGGTTACGTTCAGCTTTTAAGTAGTCTGAGGGGTCTAGTTCAATGTCATCCTAATCCTCTAGAGTCATTTAGAGTCTGCTTTCCTCTCCCCTTTCATGTGCAGAAACTGCCCAGGACAGCAACACACTGCCAACAGAACTGACGGGCGACTCTTAGCATGACAGTTCTCACTGGCACCGATGCATGAGTCTAATACCTTAAAGTGCTCCTCAAGTATTTTACCATTTTATTCCTCAAATTTCTTTTCATTCTGAGCACTATATGTTGTAAATTAAGCTGCTTTCAAATGATTATTTTAAGAGACAGTTAGCATCCTTTTTGAACAAGAAATAGAATTAATCTAGTCTTTTAAACAGTTGAAGCCAAAATTATGAGTCCTCCTGTGAAATTTATATTGTTTTTCAAATATTTCCCAAGTGCAGATTTTAACAATAGTTTAATAACTAATTTCCAATAACTAATATCGTTCATCTTTACCATGATGACAGTACACAAATATTTACATATATTACAATATTACATATATTTAAGGTTTAGAGGTGCTGTAATGTAAGTTTTTAACTCTTCTATAGCATAAAAATACCATAATATTTAATGTTTATTAAACATTCTTGTTTATCTGAAAAACAATGCTAAAATCAGATATTCTGCTTTGAAAATGTGTTTTACGTGCCGGAACGTCTAGGTAGGTAGGTAGATAACTTTATTTATACCCGAAGGTAGATTTGGTTTGCAGTCAAGAGTCCTCCTCTCATAACAGTGCCACACAAAAAAAAAAACTCACCTAGTAACAACAAATGAACAGTAATACATAGAACATAAACATAAAAAAACACCTATAAAGAATAAATAAATAATCACTTCAAGTGTCCGACCCCCCCCACCCCCACCCCCCCTAAAATATACAAGTCACCGAAACACCTCTGCTTTAGTCTATGCCTTATTTAAATGTCTAATGGCTGCTGGTATAAAGCTATTATACTACAGCTTAATACTAGAAACCTGCGACCAGAAGGAAGGAGCTTATACTCTGGGTGTAGAGGATGAGCAGTGTCACTTAAAATTGAGCTTGTGATTCTCTTTAGCTGCCTGGTGTACACAGCCTCTAGACTGGCTAGTGACACCCCGGTCAGCTTACTGGACCACTTAACTATTTGATTTAGTGAGTTTTTATTCTTGACAGAGAGATTCCCAAACCATGACACCAAAGCAAAAGATAAACCGGATTCAAGAAAAGCATGGTAAAATAAAATCATCATGTGTTTATCAATATGGAACTGATTTAACTTTCTCAAACAGAATAGTCGCTGGTGCCCATTTTACACACTGCTGCACAATTCTCATCAAAGGAAAGTTTAGAGTCAATAATTGTGCCAAGGTATTTGTATGATAGCACACTTTCCACAGTCTGATTTTTAATGAAAGTGCTCACCTGTGTGTGAGCAGCCTTCCTAAAATCAATGATCATATCTTTTGTCTTTAATACATTTAACTCAAGATATGACTCCTCACACCATCTGACAAAATCAGTTAGTACTGGACCATGATCTGTTTCATTATCATAAAGATGGCTGACAATGACAGTGTCATCTGCATACTTGATAATGGTTCTATTTTCCCACCTGCTCTGGCACATGTTTGTGTAAAGGATGTATAACAGAGGTGAAAGAACACATCCTTGTGGGGACCCAGTTGAGGAGCAAACTTTATCAGATAAGCATCCGTTCACTCTAACACTTTGTGTTCGATTAGTTAAAAAGTTAAGGATCCAGCCCACCAGGTTATTACTAAGGTCAAACTGTTCCAGCAGTCTACTAATTAAAATATGGGGTTGAATTGTGTTAAAAGCAGAGGAAAAGTCGACAAACAGAAGTCTGGCATGGGCACCATTTTTTTCCAAATGTTTAAAAAGTAGGTTAAACAAAGTAACTGTGGCATCCTCTACTCCCCGATGAGGCCTATAGGCAAACTGCATTGGATCAAGTGCGTACTCTGTTCTTCTCAATATTTCGGACCTCACAAACTTTTCAAAAATCTTCATCACAATTGATGTTAAGGCTATGGGTCTGAATTCATTGAAGGTTTGGGGTGAGTTGGATTTGGGAACAGGGACTACCACAGCATCCTTCCAAACCTTAGGTGACTGTTGTTCTAGTAACGATCTATTAAAAATGTATTCAAAGATTGGACTTAATTCTTAACAACGTGAGAAATAAAATCTCCATTGTAGATAGATTGCACACGAATATATTTAAAATACTATCCCATAAACAATTAAAAAGAGAAGAGCGGACACATAAAGTCTAAATTGTTAAAAACAAAATGTTAAAAAACAAAACACAAGCACTAGTCCCATGCCAAAACTCTCACTGCTGGTCGCTGCGTGCGCATGCGCCCGTCTATCTTTGTTTTGGGTTTTTTTACCTGCCCAATGACAGTTTAGCCAACTATATTGGCATAACAACAGGCTACATGATGAGATTTGCAGTTATAATCAATTTGGCTATTTGCACCAGACGAAACACGACAGAAACATTCAAATACAGCCATTCAAAAGCACAAAATAGTGCACTTACTGCACTCCAATGAAATGGTAAGGTTTCTAATCTAATTTATACATATTAAACCTCTTTAACATTATTAAATGTACAGTTGTTGTTTACACTTAGTCACAGTTCTAAAGTTCAATTTCAAATGGTTTATTTTATATTCAAGATCTGAGGTGAACTATCTGCTGCTACTTTCAGTAGTATGGCAGTAAATGTCATTTAAAATGGCATTCAAACTCACATTATTAGCATTTAACACCGAATAAAGCACATACCTCATGGGTAAACCTCAGGTAAACATTGTCAGTTTATCCTGTTGTTTAGGTGCAAGAAATAGAAACCATTTCTGAAATATAAATTACAGGTGGTTAGGACTAAATGTCCTTTTAATATGGAAACGGTTTCTTCTATTGTGTGCCGTTGCTTTTATTTAGAACACGGTTTAAATCACCCTTTAGGCTCGATAGTTTGGCACACTTCTGTTGATGTTGTCAATCTGGCAACCTGCGCTTGTGTGTGTTTTAAACCAGGCATGCAATACCTATTTCAACCACTGGGTGTCAAACTTACATACTGCACCTTTAACCAGGTTATTTGACCTAGTTAACTAGGTAAGTTAATTAGGCAAGTCATTGGACAACAGTGTTTTGTTCTATAGCCAATCAAAAAAAATCTTAAGGGGGCTAATAATATTGACATTTTTTTTATTATTATTATTTCATTGTAGCCAAACTAAAATAAAAATTGAGACCAAATTTGTCAAGAAGACTTAGAGATTTCTCAAGAAAAAAAACATTATATTATAAGAAACACTGCGTAAATGTCCTTGCTCATCATGGGAAATATTTGAAAAAGAATTCAGATTTTACAGCAAGGCTAAGAACTCCAGCTGAATCACAATAATATATCATGATCTTAATCATTTTGTTGATCATATTTTGTTGTCAAAAAGTCATCATTTAGAATTTTTTTTATTTTTTATTTTATTTTGTACATTAGATTAAAATACAAAACTAGAAGGGACTCATTACTAATACTTGCAGAGCACCAGTGACTAAGAAACATGCCCTGGGAGATAGAGGCTTTTGTGTTGCTTGAATGTTGACAGACTGCTTTATATTGTCACTCCAGACAACATAGAACAAACCACAATGTTTCATCTATATTTAGTTAACACTAGCTCCTTCAAACATTATCCTTATATATCCATCACCTTAAGCCAATGTGTGTGAAAGTGATTGCACGTTAATGGCCTGATTTTCTCTCTCTTTCCCTTAGTTGCTTCAACAAGCGACCTCCTCCAGTAACCTAGGAGCGTTCAGTGGTATTCAGCAAATGGCAGGTGAGATACTGTTCTGAGATCTACGTTAACCCAACTAGCCATTGTATCTCCTCAACTAAACTCCCATCCGCCCCTACTAAACCATTCAATCCAGCTGCTGTAGGGGTCGCGTAACAAACCCAATTAGAAGCCCCAATGAAGGATCAGCAGGGGTCTGACTGAGAACATTTTCAGACATTAGTTTCATCATGTTTGCAGAATCCTTGGCTCTCTAAAAATGTAGCGCACCTGGACACTTTAAGTGTATGTGTGTGTGTCAGACTTGATCGAGCAAATAAAAGCCATTTTTCCCATGCCCGTTCCAATGTACATCAAACCATTTTTGTGTCTTGGAAGAAGATTGTGCCTCATCATCCAATTACATCTCCTCGCCCGAGCTCTGTGAGGCTTATGGGGAACCAGATCATGATGATACGCCCCATCAACCCTCCGATGTCTTCAGCTTTTTACATTTTCACTTTAGCAAGAAGAGGGGAGAACGAAAGAGGCCACTTATCACAGTTTGTTCATGCCACGAATACAGTCAAACTCAGTAGAAACCCGCAGAGAGTTCAACTACACAAGCTGTATTCCTCATCGAAGCTTACGCGATGTGTTATTCTTCCTCACGCTGGCTTGGTTTCACACTTTGGAATATGATTAGTGTTTTACAACATCTGCCAATGAGCTCCTACTCTTGCTGTTAGACAGGTGTATGTTGTTTTCTCTTTGACAGTTTTACGCCTTAGACATCACGTGAAAGTTCTTCTTTGCTCTGTTTGCTTCTTTTTCTTTCTGTTTTCAGTGTTTTTTGCTGTCTTGTGCATTACATTCCCAGTGTGCATCTCTGTTCTTGTCAGGTCTTAATTGTGGTCTGTTTATCAAGCTGCCAGGCCTTCAAGGAAAGTGAAATATTTATAGCACGCGCTCTTGCCTAATTGCAGCTGCTAAGGATGAAAGAAAGAGAACGTATTAGCATCCAAAATGGCTTACAGTGTGTGTAGGATGAGTGCCTTTATCTCCTAAAGCCTTCCCCCCTGACAACAGTTTTGCACACCAGAGAGTGGCTTCCTCATTAATGTAGGCTCTTGTGGAGAGGGTGAGCAGGACTGTGGTGTTTTTGTTTACCATTATGAAGAGAGTTCTGGAAGCTCTCGTTTAAGTTCAGTGTACGTCTGTGACAGCCTCTCAGCGAGAATGAAGAGTACATCGAGCCAAACCAGCAGCAGCTGCCACCGCACAATTAAAGAGCGAAAAATTCCCACATTACCATAACAATTGAATTTTCCGGACCTCATTTTTTAAGGCAATATAATCAGCGAAAACAGCTTAGTTTTGACTTAATCAAACTGCTCTATTTGCGGAAATGAATGGGAGTTGGTCATGCATGATGGACAAAATAGTTTGTTAATATACCTACAGATTATATACAGAAGTGTGTCAGCGCTGGATTAAAGGAAGGAACCGTTGAACCTAAAATTGGAAGTTCTGTCATTTGCGCACTGTTGTGTCATTTCAAACGTGTTTGGCTTATTTGATTTGGTGGAATAGAAAGAAAGATGTTTTATTAAAATGTCCAAGTTGCTCTTTTCCTTATAGTCCAAATTGGACACAATGTCCAAGCCACACATCACGAGGTTCAGCTTCTGAACTTGGTGAGACACATCTTGATCTTGAACCAAAGTCGACCAATCTTCAGATGAAAGAAACACTTCACTTCTTTTTGAAAATAAGCTTTATTGATTTTACAACTCCCGTCAACAGTGGAGTTTTACCATTTTTTAATCCATTCAGCCATTCTACAGTCCTGCTGGAAGCACTTTTGGCTTAGCTTAACATAGATCATTGTATTGGACCATTAATATCTTGCTCAACAATGATAAAAGAGTCCTAGGAGAGTTGTTTTTCTTTTTGTTTTTAAACAGAGTGTTCCTTTAAAGCAGGGGTATCAAACTCAGCTCCCGGTGGGCAGCAGCCCTGCACAGTTTATTTCCGACCCTACTCCAACATACTTACCTGTAGGTTTCAAACAAGCCTGAAGGACTCAATTAGTCTGATCAGATGTTTTTAATTAGGGTTGGAACTAAACTTTGCAGAGCTGCGGCTATTCAGGAATTGAGCTTCACACATGTGCCTTAAAGTAATCACAACCGTGACCTAGTGAAGTGTATCCTAACACTGATTCTAGAGGTACACCAACGTTACACATTTTTGTGTAACTCCTTTAACTGACACATCCTTTATCTGACTAGTCTCCACTTACATGAAATCAAGTTTGTTTGATCAGAAAAGCTTTAAAAATGTGTGTTTTTGACGTGTCTCTGGAAACAGGGTTGGGAAACACTGGCCTAGTGCCTGGCATCAAGATTGTCCAGTCTCCTGCTTTCAAAATCCTAGCTTAGATCCAATTTAGGCACACATGAACCAACTAATCAAATTCACAAGGATTACTAGAAATGTCCTGGTAGTTTTTGTTTGGGTAGGTTGGAGTTAAACTAATGCATGTGTAACCCCACCAGTCCTATATCATCCAACAAGCTCCGAGCTGGGATCGAACCGGTGACCTTCCACATGGGAGTTGGTTGCTCTAACGAGGAGGCTAAAGACCATGGCCTCTAGCGTCTGTCGCTAGAGCACCTTTAGAGGTCAAAGGAGTGAGGTTTACGTGCACAACACTTCACTAGCTGGCCTCCGCTACACTCACCCCCCTAATCCTCACACCCATCCGGGTTACGGCACCAATGTAACCTCGCCGGTCCTACACCACCCAACAAGCTCCGAGCTAGGATCTAACCGGCGACCTTCCACATGGGAGTCGGTTGATCTGACAAGTAGGCTAAAGACCATGGCCTTTAGCGTCTGTCACTAGAGCAACTTTAGAGGTCAGAAGATTGAGGTTTACCTGCACAACACTTCACTAGCTGGCCTCCACTACACTCATCCCCCTAAACCTCACTCCCATCCGGGTCACGGCACCAATGTAACTTCGCCGGTCCTACACCACCCAACTCACTCCGAGCTAAGATCGAACTGGCGACTTTCTGCATGGGAGTCGGTTGCTCAAACAAGAAGGCTAAAGACCATGGCCTCTAGCATCTGTCACTAGAGCACCTTTAGAGGTCAGAGGAGTGAGGTTAACATGCACAACAATTCACTAGCTGGCCTCCACTACACTCACCCCCCTAAACCTCACTGCCATCCGGGTCATGGCACCAAATGTACCCCCGCCGGTCCTACACCACCCAACCCATTCCGAGCTAGGCTCAAACTGGAGACTTTCTGCATGGCAGTCGGTTGCTATAACAAGGAGGCTAAAGACCATGGTCTCCAGTGTTTGTCGCTAGAGCGCCTTTAGAGGTCAGAGGAGTGAGGTTTACCTGCACAGCACTTCACTAGCTGGCCTCCGCTACGCAAGAAAGTCTGCATTGTTCTCTCTTTCTCCACTTTTCACTTCTTTGTTCCTTACTATTCTGCCAGAGTGGAACAATGGCCAATAGTTTCAAAAGTACACCATTGCATAATCACAAGCCAAAAACCTGCTCAATATGACCAGTTAAACATATGAGCCTGTTAGGAGAGTTGTAAAATGAGCCTTTCTTTTTAAACAGAGTCTTCCTTTAACGTAATCATAACCATGATCTAGTGAAGTGTATCCCAACACTGATCCTAGAGGTACACCAACACGTGTAACTCCTTTATCTGAAACATCTTTTATCTGACCAGTTTCCACTTACATGAAATCAGGTTTGTTTGATTAGAAAAGCTTTACAAATGCATGCTATTGCTTGTCTCCAGGTACAGGGTTGGGAAACACTGACCTAGTGCCTGGCATCAAAATTGTCCAGACTTCTGCTTTCAAAATCTTAGCTGAGATCCAATTTAAGCACACATGAACCAACTAATCAAATTCACAAGGATTACAAGAAATGTCCTGGTAGTTTTTGTTTGGGTAGGTTGGAGTTATCTAATGCAAGATAGTGTTTCTTTAACATAATCATAACCATTATCTAGTGAAGTGTATCCCGACACTGATCCTAGAGGTACACCAACACGTGTAACTCCTTTATCTGAAACATCCTTTATCTGACCAGTCTCAAGCACACATGAACCAACTAATCAATTTCACAAGGATTACTAGACACTTCCTTGTAGTTTTTTGTTTGGGTAGGTTGGAGCTAAACTAATGCAAGAAAGTCTGCATTGTTCTCTCTTTCTCCACTTTTCACTTCTTTGTTCCTTACTATTCTCTGTCAGAGTGGAACAATGGCCAAAAGTTTAAAAAATAGACACACGAGCCAAAACCTGCTCAATATGACCAGATAAACATATCGGGCTGTTTGAGATGCTACTTGAAGTGTGAATCGACAGGAGCTCTCAAACTCAACAGGATTTGAAGGCTTTTCTCGGCTGAATTGTGAAATCTTTGGGCCCCTCCATCTGTCTCCTGGCAACCGTCTATGATTGGCAGCCGATATATACAGCTGACATCTGCTGTGTCTGTGCTGTGGGTGGAGTTACAAGCCATAAGGAGCTCCATTACACATGATGAACATTCAGCGAGAGCCAGCATCACCTCTTTTCTGACACCTCTCTCTCCGCTCAGTACGCTGAGAGTGTGAACATGGATGGATCTCTCTTCTTCTCAATCTCTCTCTCACACACACACACACACACACACACTTACTCTAGAAGTGCCCTTCTCAACCACAGAATTCACATTGTGCCAGATACCCAGTGCCCGTTTTTTTACACTTTTGTGCCAAAAACTCGAAATGGTTTCCTTTCCGCTTTATTCAGAAGCACAAAGGCGGTCACAAAGCACTCAATTTCAGAGTCCATTTCTGTCGTAACCTTGCTGTTTGACCTCCCAACACTGCACTTTCTCATCCAGTGACAGCTATTTCGGCTTTCTTTTATAGTATATAATAATAAGTCATGAAGCATGAAATCAGAAATGACTTGTTTAATTGACCTTTAACATTCTTGGACTCATTGTGAACAAAAAGTATGACAGTAAATATTTCTAAGCATCAAGAGGACTTTGTTTTTCATCATAGATCCCACCAACACCATCAACACCTTCCTTCAAGCCCCCTAGGTTGAAACTACTTTTCATCGGACTTATCCAAATCTTTCTTTCTTCTTGTTGGAAATGTCACATTATGGACTTCAACTTTGCCTTGGTAGCCATTTCACACTTACTTTAAACCTGCTATTTAGGACCTTAACAAGTTACAGATGCATCTTTGCCCTTATATCTTGACCCGGGTTTTGTTTTGCAATTAGAGGTAGATTTCCTGCCTCTAATCACCTTCTGTGATGTGCTAATTAGGCTCTTAATTCTCTTGCTTGCTCAGTGGATCGAGAGGGCAGACAAGCGTGGCATCCCCAGAGCACTGTCTGACCAATCCAAATTACATGCTACTGTTGTCTAATGGGATAAAGCTGAAAAGGCCTCTTTTTTTCCATGATTGCATCGGATTCTGTGTTTGTGTCCTTGCTTTCAATCTCAGCTGACAAACACTGGCATTTGCTTGTCATCTTAGAGGTTGTCTCTTGTCTGTGAAGTCTATGAGACTGTAGGGTGTCCCATTTTTAGTAATGTAGTATTCACAATCTCCATTCGGTGGCCACTTTCGTCAAGCCAGCTCTTGGAATGAAATCTAGACCATCATGGGACATTTGTCACCAAATTGTGCCCTCATAGGAGGGCTGCATTTGGGACAGGACCTACAGTATAACTCTTATGTGCACTTCCTCAGCTGTATTTCTGTGTGTCCCTTGTGCGTGTATTTTCTCTGTGTGTGGGTGCTTCATGTAGTATAGAGTATATACATTTTACATGTATATACGACACATGCTGTGCATTTTCCTGTTGTACCACTTCAAGTCTCTGTCCTTCTTGGCATTGTGCCACTTCCCATGGTGTGTTGGCGTCATGGCCACTGCATGTAGCCGTGCCCCAAACACACTAATCTAGAGTCACCTTTGGAGTTTGTAGATGTACCCGAGCTCACGCATAGAATTCAATCTTATGTATCAAACGCCACTACATACAAATTCTTGTACACAAAAAAAAACATGCTCTTGTAGAGTATTCTGAAGAGCACATGAATGAATCGTCTAGTTTAGCATGCACAATACACACACACGCAGACATTGACACTTTCTCTTTCTTCAGGTATGAATGCTCTGCAGTTGCAGAATCTGGCCACTCTAGCAGCAGCAGCGGCTGCAGCACAGAGCTCGGCCAGCCCGTCCACCGCTAGCGCCCTGACCTCCAGCACAGGGTCCCTGGGAGCCCTGGCCAGCCCAGGTAACCAGAGGCCATCCCATCATCATCATCATCATCATCAACATCATCTTCGATAGCGGTATCATTTGCACTATAGCGCCGTCGTCCCTTCTTTCGTTTCTAGTTGAGTTCCTCATTGTCTTTGGTGTTTAAATGTCCTCCATCGCAATTTTGTTACACTTTCATGTCTTGTGTATATGTGTGTTTGTGATCGTAGTTCCTTGGTACGTTCCATCACGATTCAGTCATCATATTCATCATTGTGTTTGGGAGAATGTGTCGATATGTGTGGCGTTTCGTTGTTGTGCTCTTTGGCTTTAACCGTGCTCCACTCATTTCTGAAATCTGAAACCAGGAGACAGTGTGGCACATGGTTCTACGGTTAGCTTTTTTGCCTCGCTTTGACTCTTGAAAATTTCTTTCATACTTGCTTAAAGGCAAATGAAGCAAAAGGAAAGGCTTTTACATACTTTTGATTGTTTTAAGGGATGTTTCGTATTATATTGCCCTTCTCTAAAAGCATCATTATCTTCATGATTGCAATAATCTTCATTTTTGTTGACAACTCTTGCCTTTTTTCTGCAATTTTAAGGTACTCTCTTTAGGGATCAAACAAGTACTGTATTATGCATATATCCACCCGGACATCTATTCATCCAGTCTCATCGACTTCATTAAGACTGCATGATAAAAAAAAATGTATCTATATAGTGGTGATCAAAGTTTGAGAACAACCCACAATTTTCAAAATTTGAAGGTTGCTGCTTAGTCATATTTGAAATTCTACTAACACAAGTAAAAGAACAGGGTAAGGATCAGTCTTGGCATACAGTGTATTGATGTTTAAGAGGATTACTTTCAGTAATTTGGACTGAAAGCGCGCTCTGGATTGACCAAACCTTCAGCAAAGAATCAAAAGGAACCAAAACAGGAACCTTTGCTGAGGAGCATGTTGTGCGGTCAAAGTACTGGTCCAAAGTTCACTTTAGGGATGAAAGCAAGTTTTATTTTCCCAATGGGAAACGTTCCTCAACAAATTGGATTGCAAAGCTAGTCTAATGGTATTCACATTATTTGAACATTTAATATACCAGTCAGTCCGACTATCCACAAATCAATCATCCATCCATGCCTCCTTCCCTCTGTGTACCACCACTAATGCCTTTATATATGTATCTTTAACCATTCCAGTATCATAAGCGATTGTATGTGTACATTCAAACATCTCTCTTTTTTTTCTCCTCCATTTCTCCATCTGTCTCTCCTTCCTACTCTGTCTATCTTTCCCCACAGCAGGTTCCACAGCAAACACCAGCGCTGCCATGGGTTCCCTGGGTTCTCTGGGGACACTGCAGGGTCTGGCCGGGGCCACAGTGGGCCTCAATAACATTAATGCACTAGCAGGTAGCGTCAACAGTGAGTACTACCGTCCATCTGCCTTTCCATTTCAATCCATGAAACATCACTTCATACCAGTCAACCACCGCTCATAGAGATGCCCGCCGTCTCCTAAACACACACATAGAAGATGTGCGGAATAATTGATGACAGGCTATTGAATTATTAGAAGATAATGCACACCTGAGGTGGTGATGTGGTCATAACAACAATATTTATTTTCTAATAATTCAATAGACTGAGTCAATTATTTTGCTTACACTTAATTACAACCCCTAGAGATATCCTTCAGATGTTGTATATCAATTTACTTGTCAGATTTTTGTCCTCAAACCACTGCTGAGTCTAGTTTCTTACACATGTTTTGAGTTGACTTTATTTTTTTATTTTAAAGTTGCTGAAATGGTTTGCCGTAGTGATATGTAACTTTAATGTGGTCAAGACCTGTACGTTTATCTGAAAATAACCCCACATCAGCCAATCAGAATCAAGCATTCACTAAGTTTAAATCAATTTATTCTAAAGGGCAAACAAAACAAGGGCATCTCTCTGAGCTTCAGTGATAATTTGTTGGGTGATTATTTTGGTAATATATTGAAAGTGTGTGTGTGATTTGTAAAATGGCTCATTATTGAATCAAAATGTATCAGATCAATTCCATTTGCTGAGTCAGAACAAATGTAGTCCATCACTTGTAGTTGTAAGTGTGTTTGCACCAATTGGCCGCATCTTCACACATTAACACACCGCTAAACCATTGCTCTGGGTGTTTCTATAGACGTGCACTTGTGTTGTCGCTATTGTGTGTGTGTGTGTGTGTGTGTTGTGTATATGTGTTTTATCGTTGGGGTTTGGATGATTTTAAACTTGAAGAGATAGAAAATGCTGTTTGATGTATACTAGGGGATTGTTCACCCAGAAATGAAAATAAAACAACTCAAAAATACTCACAATAATGAAAATCCTTAACAAAGAAATTAGAACAGGTATGGAATGGTGTGAGGGTGAATAATTTGACCACAGACTTGTCTTTTTAGGGTTTAGTTCATCCATAAGTTAAATTTATTTTACAAAATAAGAACCTTTCTGCCATTTCAAATCCACAACTTTAATTTACCTATGAATACACAATATATATTTGAATGACATCTGACGTTTCTGTCCATCTAGTAACAGTCTATTCACCATAGGGGTAACCACACATCCCATTTTACCTGTGACAGTATTGTATTTTAGTCCTATTTTTATGTCCCTAGTATATATTAATTTCCATAAAGTATTATTAATTAAGAAATCCAGACATTCTCGCTTTTTTCATACTTGTTTATGATCTCTCATTTACTAGTTAGTTGTTGAATAAATCAGTCTAAAAAGCAGGTTTTATTATAGCCACATTTTAAGTATTTATATTTTACAGCAAACTGGAGTGGAAACTAATTACAGTGATCCCTCGTTATTTGCAGGAGCTACTTTCTAAAAATAACCTGCAATAGGCAAAATCCACAAAGTAATCAGCTTTATTTTTTACAATTATTGTAGATGTTTAAGGCTGTAAAACCCCTCACTACACACTTTATACACTTATTAACATTTTCACACTTTTCTCTCGTTTAAACACTCTCACAGTTCGTAGAAAATTAAGTCCGCTATTACAGAATGAAACCAAAGATCAAAACCATTTGATCTTCATTTATTTATTCTGTAATGACGCTCTACAACCAACGTAACTTCTACCTTCCTTTAGCATGTCCAGGAAGTTTAACATTTTGTGGGATGGTAGGCATCTTCCCCTGCCTTTTGAGTGCAACCGCAGGTGACTTTCGCGGTGCAGAACGTTTCGTCGACATTGTGGAGAGAAAACATACAGTAGAGCACTTCAGAGTCACACTGCAATCAAAGACTTATGTAAATTTGGCAAGCTGAACACATTTTGTACTGTACGGAAGACACGGCACAGAGAAGATTGAGTGACAATGGTCTACAGCTAGTGAGGACACAGAACACAATGCGCTGTAGAAAAAAAAGCATGTCAAATTGCACAAAAAAAATCCACGAAAAGTGAACCTCGTTATAGTAAGGGATCACTGTATATAATGAGAATATTACATTCGCACTTACAGATTTATTTATTTCTCCATATTTTCTCATTTTAACAATATTGGCCACCCTAATTCACCCAAAAACATTGTAATATGTGCCTCAGCCTTCATTTTTGCAAGAAATGTAAAAAAATACATTGCTCCGGGTATGGTTTGTTGCACATTTCAGATGACAAATCCACTAGAGGACGCTGTTACATAAGGCATATTTTGTTATACATTTTAGATACACATGCTTCTTGTAAACGTCCATATGAAAGCAGGGCTTATCGTACAGATCACCAGTGAACAAATGACCTAAACCCTTCTCTAAAAACAACACATAGTGCAAAAGTAAAAGAAAAGTGTAACGCGACCAAATAGTTTTATCTTGATTTTACATTACTTTTATGTCTCTTGTTGAATTGTGCCTCACCAGACTCGAACCTCTGCATCATAAGTATAGCACTGTACAAAGTAAGCTACCGAGCAAACTGACCACACAGGAAAAATTGTCCATATAGAACTAGATAGATGAGACAAACATATTTGATTACAAATAATAGACACCGTTAAGTAGTGTTGTGGTATTTATTTGACGTTGTGCAAAAATAATCCTGTAAATATCATTGAAAAGGAACAAAAGTTGTTGTCGTCATTCTGCCCCCTAGTGTTCATTTTAGAACTAGAAACTGCAGTCAAACTTATGTTTAAGAATGTTTTTGCCGTTTCACAAAAAAATTAAGGGGCTCAAATCACTAGCTAATAGATTTGGAATGATATGAGAGTGAGTAACTGATTCAAATTTTCATTTCTGGTTGAAGTATCTTTGAAGTTAGGATAAGCTGGGTTCTGTGAGTCTATTGACACACACTTTAACTGGTAGACAGTTGCGCATTAGCTTGTGTGCACTTTTCCACGACTGGACAGCTGTATTGACAAATCAGCATTCAAGACCTGCGCTATTCATTTTCTAATAGAATGTACCTAATGGGCGTTGCGGAACGTAATTAGTATGAATAGGCGTGCGAAAGATCAGCGTAGCCTGTGCATGTGTATATGTCAATGTTTCGGCACGCGAGCAAAATCTCTATCCACCGCCGCTGACCTTTCAGCCAGGTTTCCAGTTTTATAAATCAAGCTCTGTGCAACAGAACGCCTACAATTTAAATTCATTCAAATGACTCTTTCTCACACACACACAAACACACACACACACACACACACTCCCAGTGCTCATTTAAGAGGCTGTATTGTGTAATTGAATATAAAAGGTCAGCATTGTAATTATTGCTGGATAAATGAGGGATCTGGCCATCCAAGCACTTCGCTCATCATTTATTGTTTCCAGGCCGTCAAGCCAAAAGGCCAGTCAGTAAATACTCATGAATCAGTCTTTATAAATACACACACACACACGATTTATAGTCTGTACACAGTACGTGAAGACAACTGCTTCTACACAAAAAGACGGTTTGAGCATGTTGTTAAGCAATATGGATATTTATTTTTCATATAGTAGCTTTTTTATAGAAGATAACTATTTTATTACACTATATTGTAATGTATCTGATGGTTCTGATATTGGGAGAGCATTGAACATCCAATTATTCAGTTCACTTAGGAATACATTACAGATTATTAAAGTGAAAAAAAGAGATTTGAACTAGTTTGCCCCTCTTGAATTTTTGAGGTTTGTAACTAGTGTAAGGTAAAGCTCAGTTTGAGAAAGGCTGGTGTTTTTGATCTCTGCTGGAAGTCAACTGTGACGTGCTTTTGATCCATAACCATTGTGCTATTGAGCAAGACACTAAACCCCTGCTTGCTCCTGGTGGATTGTGCTTGTAGTAAGATTATGTTGCAATCTAGCTTCAGAATTACGTGGCTTTAAGTGTAGTTTTTTCCCCCCCTATCAAACCCCTATTTTATTTTATTTTATTTTATTTTATTTTATTTTATTTTATTTTATTTTATTTTATTTTATTTTATTTTATTTTATTTTATTTTATTTTATTTTATTTTATTTTCAGACCTACAGAAAACCCCCAATGAAATATCATTCAGATTACTAATAATTTGTATGACAATTTGTTAGGCACATTTACAATACTGCTATGATAACTAATTATCATTTAATATATACAGTTGCAATCAGAATTATTCAACCCCCTGATTCATTAGCCCCCCTGTTTATTTTTTTCCCCAATTTCTGTTTAACAGAGAGAAAAAAATTTCAACACATTTCTAAACATAATAGTTTTAATAACTCATCTCTAATAACTGATTTATTTTATCTTTGCCACGATGACAGTACATAATATTTTACTAGATATTTTTCAAGACACTTCTATACAGCTTAAAGTGACATTTAAACTTAAACATTTAACTAGGTTAATTGTTAATTAGGCAGGTTAGGGTAATTAGGCAAGTTTTTGTATAATGATGGTTTGTTCTGTAGACTATTGAAAAAATATATAGCTTAAAGGGGCTAATAATTTTGACCTTAAAATGGGTTTTAAAAAATTAAAAACTGCTTTTATTCTAGCCGAAATAAAACAAATAAGACTTTCTCAAGTAGAAAAAAATATTATCAGACATACTGTGAAAATTTCCTTGTTCTGTTAAACATCATTTGGGAAATATTTAAAAAAGAAAAAAATTCAAAGGGGGTTCAATAATTCTGATTGCAACTGTAGGTGATTTTTGTATTATTATTTTGTTAATATAACACATTTAAATATGACCACTAAATATATTCCTTAATGTATTATAATAACATAGTTCATATTTTGTTTCATTTTGCATAAATATGTCTGTTAAACTAAATGATGAAAATTATTTTGGACTAAATTTCATATACAATTTTATTTTTGTTTTTATATTTACAATTATTTTCCAAAGAAAAAAAAGCAATTTCTGTACATATAACAATATTTTAAAAATAATATAATTATTTATTTATTTATTTATAATATAATTTAATTATATGCATAATTCAAATTTCTCATCTTTGACCCCCTTCTATTTATTTATTTATTTATTTATTTATTTATTTATTTATTTTATTCATTTATTCAATCATTAATTTATTTAATTTATTTTTTTTTTGTTTATTTGCTTGTTTATTTAATTATATTTTAGATTTTTTGTTTTATTTATTTATTAAATTTGGTAAAACGTTTAAAAAAATTGATTTGATTTGATTTGTTTGTTTGTTTAAATTAATCTTATTATCTACACTTTAACACAATACAATAATTTAAAAATAATATAATTAATTAATAAAAATTTTTATTTATTTGTTCAATCGTTAATTTATTTATTTACATTTTGTAAAACTTTTAGAATTTTTTTTTATTTGATTTGTTTGTTTAAATTAATCTTATTGTTAAACTCTATTTACACTTTTTTTAACACAACACAATACAATATTTTTAAATAATATAATTATGTATTTATTTATTTATTTATTTATTTATTTATTTATTTATTTATTTATTTATTTATTTATTTATAATATAATTTCATTAGATGCAAAATTCAAATATCTTATCTTTGACTAACACTTTTCTATTTATTTATTTTTTTATTTATTTGTTCAATTATTAATGTATTTGTTTGTTTTTGTGCATGTTTATTTAATTATATTTAAGATTTTTTTGTTTCATTTATTTATTTACATTTAGTAAAACTTTTTATTTTATTTTTTGTTTGTTTCAATTAATCTTATTTCTAAACTCTATTTACACTTTTTTTAACAGAATGAATGCAGCCTTGCTAATGATAAGTGAAAAACATCTTTCAAACACATTAAAAATCTTTTGAACAGTAATCCCAAAGAGTTCCTCCGCACCGCCGCCGCCCGTATGTTTACAGAAGTTACTCCCCGAAGCACGTTTGCATCTGTTTCTGCAGTCAGGGCTTTTGCCTTTAATGCGTTTGTATTTTATTAAAAGCCTTTAATGTTTTCCCCACAACCCCTTTTTAATACACAGACTGCTGACACGAATAACGAGATAATTAACGTAGCGCTCCGCAGTGTGAGGTTAAAAAGGTGATTGGTCAGATGTTTTGTGTGTCTGAGGGTCGTTTCGTGCTGCTATTGTGACATTAGTGTGCATGTTTAGGCCGCGCTCCTCATTTGCATACACCGGTCAGTATATTATGTATCTTCTCTATCTTGTGTTTTTTGTGAGTGTGTGTGTATATGTGTGTGAGTGGGTGGCGTTTATGATGTAATGTCCTGCGTGACGTTTTGGTTCTGCCGTTTCAATGACTGTTACAGTCAAAAGTTTGGGATCAGTGAGATTTCTTAAAATGAGACAATTCTGCTCACCAAGGCTGCATTTATTGGATTAAAAATGCAGGAAAAATTGTAAAAACAGTGAAATATTTTTAGCATTTAAAATGATTGTTTGCTTATTGAATGTAGTTTAAAACTGAATTTATTACTGCGATTCAATCCTGAATTTTCAACATCATTATTACAGCCTTCATTGTAACATGATCATTCAGAAATAATAGATTTATAGGAGGGGGAGCTTAAGCTGACCATTACAGATGAGGAATGGGATCTAATCTGGACTCTAGATTAGATTAGATCTATTTAATTTAGAATTGTTCATAGATTACACATTACACCACGTCTCAGAAGCAAATTTAACTCAAGTAATTCAACACTGTGTTAAATGTAAGGTGGAAGTGGGAAACTACACCCATTTATTATGGAATTGTCCTGTTATTAGAGCTTATTGGTCAAAAGTTGTTACTTTTATGAGCCGTTTGTTTGACAGTTGGATCCATTGTCTTTGATCTTAGGTCTCCTGTTTGGACATTTCCCTGACAAATTCACTAATCGTTTATTTGACATTTTAGCCTTGCTGCCAGGAAAAAAAACATACTAATAAACTGGATCAGCGACAAACCTCCATCTTTGAAAGGGTGGCACAATATTATTAGGGAAATGATTCCCTTAGAATTTCTTTCCTGTGTCATTCATATGTCTACTGAGGCGTTTCATCAAGTCTGGACTCCTACTTGGACTCCTACTTTCTTCAAGCTGTATTTTGAGTTATGGTATGTCATAATTGAATTTATGTATTTTATTTTACTATTACTATTATCTTTATATATTGTAATTTTGTTTATTTACTTATTATTATTATTATTATTTATTTATTTATTTATTTATTATAATTATTTTATTATTTATGTCTTTAGCATTGCATTGTTAAAATGGGCATTGTCTGCTGGTTTGTTTCAATGTGTTTTAGGATTAATAGTTAAAATGTTAATAAAAAGATGCAATAAAAAAGGAATAATAGTTTTTTATGAATATTTATAATTGACACTTAATCATTGGTGATGTTTAAATATGTTTGTTTGATGAATACAATGTTCAAAATAACAATAACAGCATTTACTTTGGGGAAAAAAAATAAATAAATAAATAAATAAAAATAATAAATAAATAAATTTATTTTTTAAAATATTATGTACTGTCATCATGGCAAAAATAAAATAAATAATTTATTAGAAATTATTTATTAAAACTATTGGGTTTAGAAATGTGTTGAAAAAATCTTCTAGAGTCGAGTCCTGAAAAACTCAATATATTTAACGGTACTTTTAGTGGTACTGAAAACCTCTATAGTTTTCAACACTAATAATAATAATACATTTTTAATAATAATAATAATAATACTAATAAATTTAATAATACATTGAGCAGCAGAATATTACACTAAATTTGAAATTAAAATTCTGAATGATCATTTGACACTAAAGACTGAAACTACATCTGATAAAGAAAAGGGTCAGTTTAAATGATAATAATATTTGTACAGCTTTTGCAAATACAGCTTTGGTAAGCGCAGGCTTTTTTTTAAAAGCATTTAAAAACTTACTGACTGACTTACTTGACAAGCAGTGTACGTTTCCATGTGTCGTTGGTTTTTATTTTTGTGTGTGTGTGTGTGTTATGTGCGTGTCGTGTTGTGCTTTGTTGTAGAAACACACCCCGAGTTCAAATGCTAACGAGTAAGAGCACTTCTTTTTTCTTTATTGTTGGGTTTTATGTAAAGTTGCTCACATGCTCTCAGGTATGGCGGCTCTGAATGGCGGGCTGGGCAGCACAGGTCTGAGTAACGGGTCGGCCGGGCCTATGGACGCTCTCACACAGGCCTACTCAGGGATCCAACAGTACGCGGCTGCCGCCCTGCCCACCCTCTACAGCCAGTCCCTACTGCAGCAACAGAGCGCTGCGGGCAGCCAGAAAGAGGGTATGACACACACACAGATGTTCACTAGTTCATCAAAAATCTAAATTTACTCGCCATTTACTCACCCTCAAGTGGTAGTTTCTTTCTTCTTTTGAACACAAAAGAAGATATTTTGAATAATGTATATTTGTTGAGATTGAGATCCATAGTAGGAGAATAAATGGCATGGATGTCAATGGCTTCTGTAATGTAATGTCTTCTTCAAAATATGTTCTTTGTGTTCAAACAGTTCTGGAAGTGGATGATGAGTAAATTATATGCTATTTAAATTGCATATAAAAATGCGAATTATACTTTATTTTATTATTATTATTTTGTCGGGACTGATAATTATTTAGTTCAAGATTCAATTTTTGTTTTTTTTTTATATATTAATTATAAAATAATTATAATAATCAATTTTATACATTATTATATTCCTATATTATAAATCAGGAGTGCTCAACCCTGTTCCTGAAGGTCTACCTTACTACAGAGTTCAGCTCCAATCCTGATCAAACACACAAAAACCAATTAATTAAGACCTGAACAGCCCTTGATAATTACAGGCTGGTTTGTTTGATATGGGTTCCAACTGAAATCTGCAGGAAGGTAGATCTCCAGGAACAGTGTTAAACACCACTGTATGTATATAAATGAATAAATAAGGTTTTGTGATTCATAAATATCTAAAAATAAAAAAAATATAAAATGTAAATCTATCAAAAATGACAGAGGCAATGAATACAAATATTCTGGACACGTTTCTTATCATATTGACGTGTGATATATGTAGTTATTTAATGGTTTGTGATTTCAAAGTTTTAGCTCATGCTGTCTGACAGTAATATTTTAAAGCGTTGTCTTGTTCAAAAGTCTTTTAGTAACTGTAAAGAAGCTGTCATATAACCTTACATTATTATTCATATTGATCAAAAAATAAATAAAATAAAAAGTTTTATAAAGATTATGAAAATAGTTTAAAAACTCCTAGAGAACCTATGTTCTTTTGTAAAAGTAAACATTTTGTTAGTAATTCAAACTATATGGATATAAAAAAAATAATTAAAAATTAGTGCTGGGCCGTTATCGGCGTTAACGTGCTGCGTTAACGCGAGACTCTTATCGCGCGATAAAAAAAATATCGCCGTTAATCTATTCTCAAAGTTGGGTTGGGAGCTGGGTCTATTTTACCCAAGCTGTGATAACTTTCACCTATTAGCGCGGATGGATACCTGACCGGTGAGCCGTCTGCCCTTCTGAATCAAATCAGCAGGCTGCCTGACTCTAACTGCAGGTCGGCAGTTTCATTTTAACTCACGGATATTTCATTCATTCCTTCGTGACAAAGTGGGGTATTAGACGCAAATACGGAGAGAATTTTATGGAATTTAATAACGCATGCCAAATGGTAAGAAAAAAAACTTCTGCATTTCGCGATGTGTGTGTGTATGTGTGTGTGTGTGTGCAGTCCTTTACTGACAGCCGCGTGTGGATCTTGTCGGAAAATATGGCGAAAGGTCCTAAAGACCGCCGTGTTTACTTCAATAATGCCACTAATATCTGCATACTCCACATCTTAATTCCATTTCTGTTTAGTTCAGTTATGACTTTAAATGGATTAAGGTAATCAAAAATCGCTGTTTGGAGCTTATGTAGGCCTACAGTTCAACATTGATGTTTAACTGAATAAACAGTAAACACAAGTACATCTTATGGAACATCATTTATTTTCATCACCAATTATCATAGTAGAACAGTTTCTCAAGCAGTTTGTGATGCATTTTTGAAACAGGAGATGAGCCCCTGGTCTAATGCGCCACCTGGCTTGAGAAACCTGTTCTCAAAGACTTATTATTTGGGTAACACACATATTTTGAATGCCTTCGGCAGAATTCAAATGAGCCATTTTAATCTAGATTAATCTAGATTAATTTCGAAATTAATCTAGATTAATCTAGATTAAAAAAATTAATCTATGCCCACCTATACTAAAAATATAATTGAAATTCATACATATAGCTCCTTTAAGTTGCATAGCAGATCTGGAATTGTATACACGACAAAAATATTTATATAAATTTATATATATATATATATATATATATATATATATATATATATATATATATATATATATATATATATATATATATATATATATACATATACAGTTGAGGTGACGCGGTGGCGCAGTAGGTAGTGCTGCCGCCTCACAGCAAGAAGGTCGCTGGTTCGAGCCTCGGACGGGTCAGTTGGCAGTGTGGAGTTTGCATGTTCTCCCCGCGTTTGCGTGGGTTTCCTCCGGGTACTCCAGTTTTCCCCACAAGTTTAAAGACATGTGGTACAGGTGAATTGGGTAAACTAAAAATTGTCCGTAGTGTACTGTATGTGTTTGAATGAGAGTGTATGTGTGTTCCCCATAGATGGGTTGCAGCTGGAAGGACATCTGCTACATAAAACATATGCTGGATAAGTTGACGGTTCATTCTGCTGTGGCGACTCCGGATTAATAAAGGGACTACGCCGAAAAGAAAATGAATGAATGAATGAATGAATATACAGTTGAAGTCAGAATTATTAGCCCCCCTTTGAATTATTTTTTTTTTTTTTCCCCCAAATGATGTTTAACAGAGCAAGGAAATTTTCACAGTATGTCTGATAATATTTTTTTCATCTGGAGTAAGTCTTATTTGCTTTATTTCGGCTAGAATAAAAGCAGTTTTTAATTTTGTTTAAAAATATTTTAAAGACAAAATTATTAGCCCATTTAAACTATATTTTTTTCGATAGTCTACAGAACAAACCATCATTATACAATAACTTGCCTAATTACCCTAACCTGCCTAGTTAACCTAATTAACCTAGTTAAGCCTTTAAATGTCACTTTAAGCTGTATAGAAGTGTCTTGAAAAATATCTACTCAAATATTATTTACTGTCATCATGACAAAAATAAAAGAAATAAGTCATTAGAAATTAGAACACATAAAACTATTATGTGTAGAAATGTGTTGAAAAAATCTGCTCTCTGTTAAACAGAAATTGGGGAAAAAATAAACAGGGGCTGCTAATAATTCTGACTTCAACTGTAAATATCTAATATACATAAATACTATAACTAATAGTGAATTATGAACATGATATGCATAACCAGAATTTATTACATTTTTTGTACACCTCATTTTTTATTATTATAAGGAGAAATAATATTAACAACAACATAATAAATTCTAGTCTTGTCAGTTTCAGTTCTCTTTTACTGTCTATTTACAGTTTAACTATGTAGAAGATTTGTAAATGCAGCAGCACGGTTGTGGCTTCTTTGTTAAATGTGCGTGCTCTGTTTGTGTGGAGCAGGACCTGAAGGAGCCAACCTGTTCATCTACCACCTGCCACAGGAGTTTGGGGACCAGGACATCCTACAGATGTTCATGCCTTTCGGAAACGTGGTGTCTGCCAAAGTCTTTATCGACAAACAGACCAATCTGAGCAAGTGCTTTGGTATGAACTGACAGACAGTCACAGAGGAGACACTGCAGACATATTTAAAAGGATAGTTCACCCTGAAAGAAAAAAGTCAAATCACTGTCCACTTCTTTCCAAACATATATGGATTTCTCTTTTCTGTTAGGGACAGTAAAGAAGATATTTTGAAGAATGCTGGAAAATGCTAGCTATTGGCTCTGTCCGGATTGTAATTGTTTCTCAAGGGCATATAAGGGATTTTCACCACTTAAAAGTGGTAGAATACCTGTTTGAATGCAGAATGTTTGTGGGTTTTTTCTTTTTTCTCACAACCCAAGAGAAAATCCCTGGCCAAATTACCTACTGTTTTTTTGGACAAATACCATGGTCCTGTGGTGATTTAATTGTCGTCCAAATCCACGTCTAATTGAAATCAACCCAAAAACTAATTTTATTAAGCTTTTTTGGTCATTGTGAGCAGTTATACTTCTGTGTTCTGTCCCTGTCTGCAAACACACTTCTGAAACACTAGTAGGCAGTGGAGTTTCTATCTTCCACTTTTTTTCTTTGTCAGTGTCATTTTGAGTTTAAATCATAATGCCTGCAATGCGACTGTAGAAATAGCTCAAACTCAAAAGCATTCAGGGAAGAAAGAAGCTAACAACTTTAATCACAAAATAAAAACAAATCCATGGAAAAACAATCTGGAGCTCATTCGTGGGACTCTAGACATGTTAAACACCCACATGGTGGCACTTGTGGAGCTGCGCATCTATGGATTTGCTCTTCAGTGATTGGACTTTTAGCAGAGAAAATTAAACCACACTGAACCGAACTAAATTGAACTCCAACTCTGAAAACTGGACTGACACAGTTTTAATTTACTACCACTGTGTTAAGCTGCTTTGACACAATCTACATTGTAAAAGCACTGTAGAAATAAAGATAAATTGAATTGAATTGAAAGTCTCTCAGCCCCACCCACACTCGTCACCACTACCAAGCTGACCAATCACAGATCTTCCACTCCATGTCATCGCAATGTGTATTTACATTTTTTGAGAACATTCTTCAAAGTATCTTCTTCTATGTTTAACAGAGGAAAAGGGAAAACCAGATTCAGGTTTTTTGGGGTGAACTATCTACAATCATTTTTATTCATAAATGTTTGTCAATCTAAGTGCAGAAAAAATAGATCTAAATAATTTTAGTCATATTAAATTCAGTGTTTTAGTGAACGCTTTCAGGAAAATCTACATGGACTGCATGTTAAAAGCATGACACATACATGAAACGTGGTTTTGGAACTTCACATGATCATGTTTTACATGAATATGTTACAAAACCACACATTCCATCTGTGTGTTACTTGTGATTTAAACAAGTGAAGCTCGTTAGACACTTGTGTTTTTTTCTGTAAGGGATGCATAGTCTAAAACATTGGTTTCAGTAAACCTTTAAATTAAAGAATAAACAACTAGCTGACAAGATAAAAAAAAAACAATTATTAGGTTTTTAATAATAGCAACAACAGTGTAAAGATTAAAGTAATGACATTAACAACAATGGATTTGCATGAACAAAAATGTTGGTTGTCAACATGTTATTGTTAACAAATGTTATCTATGAGTTGAAAGATTTTTAAGACATTTTTTTAAATGCACAATATGTTCATTTCCATTTATATATTCAATAGTGCATAATAGCTCAGTCTTACTTTGACTTTTATCTGACTCAGTGTAACTGCAGATAACCTAAATGAAAATGTAAGCACTTTAACTGTTAGTTAACTGTCAGTATTTTTTTGTTTTATCATCAAACTGGTATCTGTTTCATTGTATATGTAACCCTCAAACTAAATTTACCCCTCATAAATCTTTGGTTACCCCTAGTGGAGGTTGCAACTCTCAAATTGGGAACCACCTACGCAATCTTATGACGATTCCTACATTGTAAAATCTTATATCAATTATATAATTATTAGATTTAATTATTTTAAGAATTATTAGATCAATTATTCCTGAGAGCATATGTTTTTAGGTCAATGTAACTTATTAATCCAAGTTAATCATGTTTCAACTTAATTTTATAAGTTATGCAAGCTGTTTTAAGTCAGTTTAACATAATATAAGTGCAATGGACTCATAAGGTTAATTTGATTCAGCTTAAAAATTTAAGGCAACCAGGATTTTTCTTTACAGTGTAACTTTTTGATTTAGTGTATGAGTTTGTATGATCTCATTCATACATTTTAGTACAATAAGCTCATCCCCCCATGATGGTTGGGTTTAGGGTTTTTAATTTGGAGGTATGCTTCCTTAAAATACATAAAATAGTTATATTTCTTCGTGGGATCAGGCTGAAACCACTGTTATTCTAAAATAAGAAAAATCTGTAATTTTGCCATCAAACATGATCTAAATCTTTTTTGCCTTTCCTCTACCACAGGTTTCGTCAGTTATGACAATCCAGTGTCCGCGCAGGCCGCCATTCAGGCGATGAACGGCTTTCAGATCGGCATGAAGCGTCTCAAAGTCCAACTCAAGCGCTCGAAGAACGACAGCAAACCGTACTGATCTTAGCACTAGGGCCTCTCTCATGTTACACTGCTAGGGTAAGTCCCCACTGCTGCCACGGTCACCAAACTGGGACTCCAAGGGGAGGGGGTGCACGAGGGGGGAGTTTCACCCTTTGACCACCAGAGGGAGCCACTCTCCCAAAACCGTCTTTTCAGCTTTTTCAATTAATAACAGTATTATTATTATTATTATTTGGTCTCTTTTTTTTTCTCCTCCACATGAACGCTTCCATTTTCCGCCATTTATTATTATTTTATTTGTATGACTTGCGATGAATGAACAGCTATTATTGGTCAATTTTTTGATTTCGTTTAAGTCATGTGTAAACTTTTTTTTTAAAGTAAATATTTATACAATGGCTATTTCATTCTATGATGAAAACAACAGCAGAAAGTAACGATGTATAAAGTATTATTTGTTTCTCTTTGTGAACCTGAGGCTTGTAAGGACAAGTAGAGAAGGTTCCGATATGATTAAAGCACCAATATGCACATTAACCTTTGCCCTTTGGCCTCTGGTGTCGGTTCAGGGCTTTGCTGCTCCTTCGAACCCTTGGCCCACTGGCACTAGAGAGGAAAGGGTTAAACCCGCTGTGGCCTCTCTGTAGTCAACGGCAACAACTGCCTAAACAGCTTCCTCAACAAATACTTGCCGTCAAATGTTCAGTGATTTTATTAATTTGTTTTTTAGATTTTTTTTTATTCATTTTCTGTCAGTAAGTTTATTTTCGTTTGTGTTTGTTTGTTTGTTTATTTGTTTTTGAAGAAGAAAAAAAAAATAGTCCGAATTTATGCGTCAGATAATTGTGGTCTTTGTCCAACAGAATTTGTGTAGAGCATTTAAAAAATACAAACATTTTGATCTGTCAATGGTTTAAAAAGAATAAAGCATTCTAGGTTCTATGTGGAGGGGTGGGGAACTGAAAACTTGATATTTATCGAAAGAAAAAAAAAACTTAAATTACAGAAAGCCACAGGCCTGTAAATTTTATTTGTAAAAAAATGCAGTTCTATTTTTATACAAAATTTCTACTGCCTCTGAAGTAAAGGACTTTATTTATTATCTTTTAAGTTATTGGGTTTGGAAAGTCGCGCTCTCTCTATCCCGAGCCTCGTCCGGTAGTCTTCTTAAACCACACCATCCGTTGTGTGACACGAACCACGTACAAAAACCCCTCGTTTTCTTTCTTTCTTTCTCTCTCTCTCGCCTTCCCTCTTGCCATTTCCCACAATCCCATCCGTCATGTCCCCATCATACCTGTCTCTTCCTCCTCTCTCTCTCTCTTTCGTCATAAGTAGTGGAAATCTCTCTCTTTTTTACGTTTCATTGCGTATTGTTTGGTTTTTGTTCGTACACTCCAAAAAAAAACACAAAAAACTGAACAGTTTCTCCCAAACGGCGATCCATCTGCGGCCTCGGTTTGGGGTTCAGACCGGGATGGATACTTTTGGGTGTGTGTCTGTATGGAGGAGATGGAATGTGTGTTTGTACTTGTAAATGTGTGAGCGAGTGCCTCATTTACGTGTTGCCAATCTATTAGAATTCTGTGTATTGTTCTAAAAAAAAAAAATTCAAATGCTAATGTGATGTTGGTGAAACGCTGGTTAATAGCGCTGCTGCTGTTGTTTGTTTGTTTTGTATGTTTGTTTGTTTGTTTGTTTGTTGTTCTCATGGTTTAATGATGTTAGTTGTGTGCCGGAGCTGTGTGTGTAACTCTCCTCTCCCGTTTTCTTCCCTAGAACTCATCTCCATGACTCTATGCTCATCGTTTGCCTAGCATGTCTACGTGGCGTACAAAAAAAAAAACGTCTCATCGTCCCGTCATTGTTTCTGATGTCTTTCTGAGTTCTCCTGCTCATAATCTGGTCTCCTTTTAACTGATCTTTGTACTTTGATCTTAGCCTGATCTTTTTTGGAGAAAAAAAAAATCGCATGTGACCTCATTTTGAGCTTTGTTTTATTCCTGTTTTTCTTTGGTTTTGCTTTGTTTTAACTGGTGAGGGAGGGAGGGAAGGAAGGAAGGGAGGAAAGACTAAAGAAAAAAAATACAATAATAATAATGTGAAAACGCTGCATTCACACTCTAGAGACAGAGTATATTTACTAACATAACCAGAGCATCATTTTAAGAAAATAGAAAAAAAAGAAGAAAAAAAATTCCTGTGGCAAAACATTTACGAGTATTTTCGTTTTTTTTTTTTTTCGTTTGTTTTTATTTGTCCAATTGTTTTGTTTCTCTCTCTCTTTATGTTGTTTTTGTTTCATTCATTTAACGTAAACTTGAACGTTCAATACAGGGATTGGCGTCGGGACTTACTGTCGGCAAACACTCTTAATTTGAGGCCTGCCGTAAGAAACCGGCGTCGGTTTCTAAACGAATAGACTACTTCCACGCAGTTTTAATAAAAAAAAGAAAAAAAAAAGCTGTCTGATCGATATTAGAATCTCTCAGAGCTTGCTCGTGGTTTTTACATTTTTCAGGCAGTGTAAAGTTTTTTGATAAGGCCATTTTAAGTGGCTTGATTTCTCATTAAAGTCTATATAAAACCACTTTTTTCTAGAGTAGTAAAGGTATTAAAAAAACACACACATACACACACACACACACAAGATTGCCCTGTTTGGGGGGAAATGCTACCTACGTGTCACACCTTTTGCTGAACTGACTTACAGTTAGACAATCCGTGGTTTAAATGCACATGAAATGACCTATATTTTATACTGTTTAAATGTATAGAGGAAAAAAAAAACAGAGTTTGTGTAACCCGCGGTCCCGTCGGTGCTTTTCGTGGATAAAGTCGTGGTTTCATCAAGTCTAACAGTCTTATTTGTCTCATGTTTTTAAAGAGAAGACTAAAAATCAATTTACTTGAACAATAGACAAAGCCTTTCATAAGTACAATTACTACTACTTTTGTTTGTTTTTTTGGGTTTGTTTACTTTTATTCTCGTTTTTTTGTTTAGTTTTTGTTTGTTTGTTTGTTTGTTTGGTTTTTTTTAAATAGGAGTCCCTCTTTGCTAAATTTCTTGTTGGGTAATTAGCTATATAAAAATCCTTAAAAGTTACAGTGTCGGCTTGTAAAGCATCTATGTCATTCTATTATTTTATTTCTATTGTGGGAAACAATATTTAGATGTGTTATGTTGTTCAGCAAAATGTGATTTTTTTTTCTTATAAAGAAAAAAAACAAGATGAGTGGAATTTAGTGCCAAATTCTGACGGTACATCCTGCCTACAGCTTCAGTGTTTTACTTGTGAAATTATTTGATAACATGGGTATTTTATTACGTAAGTGTTTTGTATGGAACCCTCATATTTAAAGATATAGATTTAAAAAAAAAAGGTTGTTAACTTGCTCTTCTGTGGTCTTGTTGCCTGAAAATGTTCATGTTTTTTGCTTTTTCTTTCTTTCTTTTCTTTATTTGTAAAGATGTAAAAAGTGCCCATGTGTCATAATCGCTCTCACAAGCACACACACACACACACACACACACATACATTCACAGGTAAGCACACATATGCACGCATACACACACCTGTGCTAAAGGTTGACCTCACAACCCTCTTTTCTTTGACGGTGTGTGTATGTGAGCCCCTGAGATTGAGTCTCAGCAGTTCTCCTCATAAGCCAACACACACGCACATAGATCAATTACACCACAGGGGGCCCAAAATTGACAGAAATTACCGTGTGATGGGAGAAAATATTGACGTATTTCTGTGAATTGTAATTTTTGACCATCGTGACAGCCTCGTCGTTACACAAATAATCATTACAGTTCAGTTGGAAATGTCTCCGTGTAGTCTCGCTTTTTTTGCTGCCTTTATCAGGACAATTTTACGTTCGTAGGACAACCAAAACTCGTCCTGAAGCCAAAGTAGTTTAGTGTGATCCGCGGTGTGCAATAGCGCCTGTAGCACTTTGCTGTAAACGTTTACACATCGTTCAAACGGCCCATAAAAAAAATAATAATATTGTTTACAAACGTAGTTTACAGGCAGCCCCCGTCCGACCAGTTTACTTCACTCTATAGCACTATTTTATACCCAAGCTCTGCCGTTGCCTTAACACTTTGATCAGTATTAATGGGCTGGAATTCATTGCTGCACATTTAAAATGTGTGCCAAGGGTGTCTGCATGTGTGTGAATACAGGTGTGTGTCTTTGTTGTGATTGGTTGTTTGTCGTCCATGTTATTTCAAAACCTAAGCCAAATCTAAATCTGCCAAACTTTGTGCCGGTTAAAAACGTAAGGGACTCATTCGTGAAACTAGAACAAATTTGCATATATTGTTTGCCAAAAAAAACAATATACAAATATGACGTATATATCATACGAATCAAAGTTTCTGTAAAATCATTCCTAGATGACAGAATTTAATGCTATATATTGTGCAAAAAAAATTTCTTCCTTAAATTGTTTGTCAAACAACTCGTACAAAAAGTGCTATATAAACCGGTCTTGTATAAATTGTATACAGTTGTTTTACGTAAATGTTTAAACACACTCAGAATATTTATAACATAACATCATTATTTCTGAAATTTCTAAACATGTTAATGTTAAACCATACCATTGTGTACAAGTAACATTTGAGCAGTTAAAATGTTCATAAATATGTTCCTCCTCAAATTATTGGCCCTTAAACAGAATGCATTTCTGTATAAATCATTTGTAAAACCAGTCTTGTGCAAATTTGTTTTATATTCGTACGTACATTTTTAAACACAAAAATATTTTGTTAATCATCGCGTGAATTACAACCTGTGTTTATTCATATGTAAATTACCACGCACATGAATTTGAGTAAATTGTCTGTAAAAACAAGCTGGATATATTAACGTCAAATCAGTCTTGCGTGAATTTTTCTATATGCGCAAAAAGAATCTCAAGAATCTGGATTTTTTTTTGTTGAATGTTATACGCAGAACAAATTTCAATATAAACCATTGATAAAATCACCAATTTCATAAATCTTCACTGTAAAAAATGCTGGGTTCCACTCAATTCCTTAATTTTGTCCAAATCAAATCGCTTAACTTGATGTAATCAACTTAATAATGTAATTTTTACAAATTTAAGTGGATTGAACATAAAACAGTTTGTCCCAAAAAACGTTAAAATTTGAATGTTTCAACTCATTTTAAATAAGTGATTGAAAATAAATTGAACAAGAAACAAAAACACATTTTATGAGTGTTGCGTATCATGCATACAATCAATTGAAGTAATTTTTTCACGCTCAAGAAGTAAGGCTGATGTATTAAGTGTTTGTAAATCATCTGAATTGTAAACTATGACAATTCTTATGCAATTGTCGCACAAATGCAGAAATATTTTCTGTAAATTGCACATAAACAACATATTTTGTCTGTATTAACGAGATTGAAACTGAACTGTTACGTTTTTCGCATTGTATCTATGAATGGTTTAAAGAACGGTTTATTCAGAAATCTGTTCTGATTGAGTTTCACGAATGAGTCCCAAATAATGGAAATAAATTCCCCTTAATGCATTGGGAAGTTAAAGTCAGTCGGTTTAAGATATACTGTTCTTTTTTGCCAAATTGTAAGACCACTAGCACAAACATAAAAGCACATGCACACTAGCACTGCACAGTATTAATACAGACGAATCTTTTTGCTTACCCAGTAAGGTAGTATTTCCATCCTAAAATCTTGTTCGAAAGATAGTGAGGAATTATAATCATGCAAAACAATTTTAGTCAAAAGCATCTTCAATTGACCTCATATCCTCAATATCACTGCGGTTCAGCTTATACCTCAGCTCGGGGCTTCTCAAATATTGACATTCTGCTTCGTTTAGCACATTTAATCACAATCAACTTCAGACAAACAGGGTAAAGCTTTCACAATTTGACATACACACATATTCGTTGGATGTTTAGCAAAGCACAAAGTCGCAGGAGCTCTCGCTGAGACTCTTTACTCAGGGGTTTTCCGCACCACACGCATCTGAAATCTGTTTGTTGTTTCTTTTGTTTCTTTCTTACTTTCTTTCTTTCTTTCTCTTAAGTGCTATTTAACAAGTGTATTTTAAAGGACAAAAAAAAAAGATGTGTAGTTTCTTTGCATTTTGGCTTATGTCAAGTTTTTTGGAAATGTATGTGTTTTATCTAATGTGCCGTAACAAAAGCTTGTCGTCTGTAGATTAATATCATTTTGTTTGATTCTAAAAAGATTTAAATAGTTTTAAGTATTGTCTTGAGAAAAGCCAAAGTCAATGCATTTCAGTGGATTATGTAAGCGTGATACATGTTTGTTTGACAACACTTTGGAAATCTGTCATTGGATGGGAATTTAAAAAGTACAAAAAAAAGCAGGCTTTCCTATTTCTATCACTGATTGTACTTATGCCTTTTGTACCAGTGGAACTTTTTATACTGGCAATTAAAGGAAAAAAAAAAACAAAACAAAAAAAAAAAACTATTTCTGACAGGCTGCGCGGCCCCAGCCAGGGGCCGTCAGCGACTGGTTCCCGAGTTTGATTTCTAGTTGGCGTCCAGAACGTTAGGTTTTGATATAAAGATTTTTTAGGAGAACTTTGGCTTGGTATCTTTAGCCTCCTCTTCTTTGTTCTTCTTCACATCAATATTTGCTTTCCTTGCTTTCTTCTGTTCGTTTTTTCCTTTTTCGGAAAGAGGGTCGAGGAGTTTCCTTTTGGCTTATAAATACGTAATACGGTTTTGTCTTTACAAAGAGTCTTTACAACAGCGGTAAGTTTCATTTAGTTAAGTATTGTGCAGTCACCATGATAAAGACGATTAGACAACTTAGAAGTATTTAGTCACCTTCAGTGGATAAATGTATTAGTTTGACAAACAAGATAAAAGTAATTTGAGGACTTTGCTTTTAGCTGTTTAGATTTTTCTGGTTTCTCTGTCTTTGCTGTTAACCTAACTGTGTAGCTGGAACAGTCAGACTTATTTTTGTAAATGTATGTTCTTGTGTGATGCAGTTTTTTGCCTCTGTCTCCGATATTAAACCATTTTTCCTAATACTCGTCTCTTTCTCTGTGGCGTGGTGTTCCAGTACCTGTCCGATGTTGTACAAATGTTCACGCAACCCTCCGGTGTTTCACGTCTCTCTTCTATATCCCTTCTCACGATGTTTTTTTTTTTTTCTGTACCGTTTGTTTTTCATTTATTTACATTGCGATTAATTTCAGTCTCATCACCAAACATGGAAAATATACATACAGATTTATATATGTATATTTCTGTGCAGCCCAACTTGCTGTAACAGTAGATGGACAGCCATATATATAAATATATATGTGTTATATTTATAAAACACCCCAGCCTTGTGGTTTGTAATGTTTAAACTTCAATTTTTACAACAAAAACAAGTAATTGATCAATGTTGGGGTCAAGTATTACAAGTTTGTAGTGTAAAAATGAAGGTGCTGACTGTGAAGTCACACTGTTCTGTACTGTACCGCTGCTCTGGGCGAGGCCCCCGTCTGTCCTTCTGTCTGTGTCCCAATCCACTATGTGCTGTCCATGTGTCCACTGCATCCCTACAGAGATACCAGAGAGTCCCAAATCAATTAGCAAGCCATTCAAGTGATAATTAAGTCTTAAAGTGCTTTGAAAACACCAGTCAGTGCAGGCTTTTAGCCAGGATTGCGTAGTCATTAAAAAAAGGGATAGTGCACCCAACAATAAATATTCTGTCATCATTTACTCACCCTCGTGCTGCCACAAAATGTGAATACTTCACTTTCTTCTGGCCCTTTTTGCACTACGTTTTGGTCCAACGCGCACTTTGGAATATCACATTAAACATGTTGAATGGAAATCCCAAGATGCAAATGAAAGTTAAAATGTTCACAAATGAGTAGGATAAACTTTTTATCCAATAAGAAATAAATCTGAAGACATCTGAAATGTTGATTTGGTCATAAACTCTTTCAGCCAAAGTCCATCGTCAAAGTGGTTTGGTATTTTTACTGTCTGCACTCCAAAAGAGTGGTCTCGTGCCTCTAAAGCCACGTCACATCCATTGCATTTCGACTTAGTCTTCTGAGGCGCATGCCATTTATCATATAAAATACACGGCCCACGGTGGATTCCATTTTTCTTTTTGATGTTTGCCGCCAGATTCTCAGATTTTCATGAAGTGATGATTTTTTTTTTTCTTTTTGACTCATTAGATGGAATCAGTGCTTTATTCGCAAATGTTTTATACAATATACCAGTTTTGCGCATAAGTCTAATTCACATATTTGGATGGAAACATAGCTAATACCAACAGACATTGGTGTAGGCCAGGGGTGTCCAAACTCAGTCCTGGAGGGCCGGTGTCCTGCTGAGTTTAGCTCCAACTTGCTTCAACACACCTGCCAGGACGTTTCTAGTATATCTAGTAAGAGCTTGATTAGCTGGTTCAGGTGTGTTTGATTAGGGTTGGAGCTAAACTCTCCAGAACAGCGGCCCTCCAGGACCCCTGATGTAGGCTAAGGTAACAGGTGTACATGGGTTCTGAAGCATTGTGAGCTTTTCCACTTTTAACCATTTTAAAAGTAGTTAAAACCTCCTTCTTTCATCTTAAACATTATTAATGTACTGTACTGTATTATAAACACAATAGCCAAATTGGACGTAAACTTTGCCTTCTAAAAGTGTACGTTTGGCTGAAATTTTAAACAAAAGGAATGTTTTCTTGCCACTCGTGATTCTATCACAATGTCCTAAAGTGCTATGACATGCAATAACAAGTATTTTTTCCATGTTAAAGAGATAGTTTACCCCAAAATTCAAATGTACTCACTATTTACAAACCCTCAAGTGGCTCCAAACCTTTATAAGTTTCTTTATTACATTGAACACAAAAGCAGGTATTTTGAAAAAGGCTGAAAACATGTAACCACTGACTTCCATAGAAAACAAACACTATGAAAGTCAATGGTTACATGTTTTCAGCTTTCCTCAAAATATCTTATTTGTTCAACAGAAAAAAGAAAGTCAGACAGGTTTGGAACAAGTAAAGAGTGAGTAAATGATGACAACATTTTCAATTTTGGGTGAACTATCCCTTTAAGTCGTGGCTAGAACAACGACAAACTACTATAACAATGATAGCATAGCTGATCATGCACTTTATTCAGGGTTAAATGTTTGTAATGTGAGCTTCAATTCACTTTTATGTGCCGTTTATAGACCATTTTGAGGGATACAAACAAAAACAATGGTCCCAAAGTATTTCCTGTATTACACTTTTAATTTATTTAGCTTCCGAGTATCCAAAAAGAGCCACATATTGATAAATAATGTTATGGGAGTTGTTTTAACATTAAGTTATGATTGAATTGCATCTTGTACCAGTTATGAAATAGTTTTATAACAAGCAGGAAATGTTCATGGGGCAATGACATGACCACATTGAAATAGTCTACTGACATACAAAAAGTGCCAGTAGGTAGTTGACCTCAGATCTTGATTGACTGAACAATATCAGTCACTCAGTATGTACTTTTAAATGTACTGAGATTTAATACTTATTCATTAGTTTGTAAAACTGTCCATTCCATTGGGAGTGCATTATTCTGTACTTCCGAATGGCTATGGTATTTATATGTTTCTGCTGCTTACAGCATCTAGTGTGGATATGCTAATTGCTGGTCACTTAATCTTATAATGTTGTGGCTCAAAAGCAGCTCATCTCATAGTTATCTCATGCGATGCCACATTTATATGTAAATTAAATTACAAATTTTATAGTATTATATTAAAAGATAAAATGTCCACATCCGTTCATCGACCCTTCCCTTTAAAAAAGTATAGAGAGAGTGGTCAAAAGAGACTGATTACAACCTTAAAGCCAGGTGAAAACAGCCTCAGAGTAACACAAAAAGCAGAATATGCACTTTTATTTAGTGGGTTTGGATTCTTTAGAATACTTTGACTGTCAGGCACCTAACTAGTCAACAAATATAGCTTATATTAAAAGTAGTCCATAGGATTTTAGAGCTATATTTCACGAAGACAGTTGTTTTTGTGAGGTAAATGCTGACGACGGAATTGGCATTTTCGGGTGCACTGTCCCTTTAAATCTCAGATACCGCCAAAAGGGGAAACGTTCTTTGCTCTTGAGGTGAAGTAAAGGTTTCTGTTGCACGTTTGTTTTACCACAGAAACACAACTTTTTTTTTACCTTACCAAACAACAACAACAAAGTAAACGTGTGAGTCATAATATTTACCCTTAAAACGACCAAGTTGTTGCGTTTTTAGACGCTGTCAAAATGCGTTACTTCAGACACACTTTGAGCGGGGAAAAAACGAAGAGTCCATGTCACAACGTGTGAAAACTGAACTTAGGACGGTATAAGAAAACTTTTATCAAAGACGACTGCTGCTGGAACACAGGCATCACATCAGACGTGTACAAAGGAGTTTCTTCTGGCTCTGAGCTAAAGGAAGACTGTTTTTATGAAGAAAGAGAAACGACAAAACTGGATCCGACCGACCGCAAGCATCTGGCTGCAGGTAAGACTAAAGTAGCCTGAGGGAAGAAGTTTACTTTAAATATCATGCCACTGCATTCTACTCTATTAAAAAATGTTTAGTAACAACGACAACAACAACAAAGACGTTGAATGTGGAACAAGTGTGTGATTTATCATACTGCGTTCGTTTCTTCAACACTAGACCTAAAGAATGACCAAACCACTGTCACGGTGAAAAACAAACATATCAATGACAGATATAAAATAGCCTATAGTTTTGTAATGTTCCAGGATACGAATATTAAAAGCAGCGGGAAAAGAGCTGTTAATTTAGAAGGTGTTTGTGAGAAAATTGCACCTCATAAATCGTTTTAGTTGAAAGAAACCCGCCATAGTGCTGTCAGCTGAAAAACAAACATGTCGATGCCATAAATTAGGCTAAATATGCTATATTTCCAGTCTCCCTAAATATATTTAAAGCAGTGGGTTGGGAAAGTAGATAATTTTTAAGGTGTTAGAGAAAGAATCCTACCTTATAAACCTTAATTCAGAAATAACGCAAATAAATGAACACAAACAAAATGGGTTATATTTTAAAGTGACGTTCAATATCGTCAATCAATTACTTTATTCATGCACAACAAATTTCACTGCAGGGGGAAACGGAATTTGCAATAGTTCTAATGGTTACAATAAGACTAGGATTGATTTAATATGATTGATTTTAATAGGATCTGTAATGGTCCCTGAGGATCTCTGCTGGTAATTGTTGTCATTTTAAAAAACACTAAATCTAATGGAATACGTCACAAAACACACTAGAACCTATTTAAATGTATTTTTATTTATTCCATGTAACTATATAATCCACAGATATCATCACTAGCCTACTTCATGCTGGCACTTTTTTTTTACTAGGGAATTCAGCGAAAAGTATAATAAAACAAACAAACAAAACAGAAATTATAACATTAAATGTAAATGTTTTTGTTGACCTCTAGTGGTGTCCCTGCAATTGCATTCATACAAGGTCATACAGTGTGTTCACACAATGTTATAGGCAGTGGGGAAAGTTACTTTTAAAAGTAATGCATTACAATATTGAGTTACTCCCTGTAAAAGTTATTAATTGCGTTACTTAATTACTTTTTATAGTAAGTAATGTGTTACATTACTTTGTGTTACTTTTTATTGTATGTTTTGTCTTTCTTTTTAATAGAGTTCTGCAATTAACAACGCACTGTATAATTTACCTTTAAAAAGAACACATCAAAAAAAATATTTTAGGATGTTATCTGAGAACTTCCTGACCTCAGGACCTCGTTTATACAGTTTATTGAAAGTTTAAAGCAATCTGTCTGCTACTTTTGTACTGTTTGTCTTAATCAAAATCACTGTCCATTGAGACAATCCCCTTTTTCTTTTCCTCGATGTGATCAAATTAATGAACACATTCCCTTATTAGCTGCGTGATTCATAGTGGTTACTTTAATTTTAATTCAGGAATTAATTTTTTAAAAGCTAATTAATTAAACTAAAAAGTAGCTTAAATTAATTAATTTTCTTCTCGGCTTAGTCCCTTTATTAATCTGGGGTCGCCACAGCGGAATGAACCGCCAACTTATCTGGCATATGTTTTACGCAGAGGATGCCCTTCCAGCTGCACCAGTAACTTAAATATTATTACTTATTTTTTAAATGCATTGCTTGTTACTTAGAAAATTTTTTTTATTATGTAACTCACATTACTTGTAATGCGTTACCCCCAACACTGTATATAGACTATATATTTCAAATATGTAATTTGCATTTTAGAATGATCTAGAAGAGTGGCCTCAAACTCCTGGAGGGCCACAGCTCTGCAGATTTTAGCTCCAACCACCTCCAACTCACACCTGCTCAATAGTCTCTAGTACTCTTGAACACCTTAATTAGTTGCATGATCAGCTGTGTTTGATTAGGGTTGGAGCAAAACTGCGCAGAGCTGCGGCCCTCCAAGAATAGATTTTGAGATCCATGATTTAGAAGGACCATATAACGTGTGTTAAATGTCTAAAACTGACACAACTGTTTGCTTGCACATGTTTGCCTTACCTACAAATGATGTACACATTAATATACCTATTCATAACCTACCACTGCACATATCAGTATTATGGCAAGCATTAGCTTTAAAACCGTAATGAATCATTGTTCCAAGACAGCGCTCTTGTGAGGGATGTCAAGCTTAAACTGCTTTATTTATAATACATGAACAAAGGCAAACAATGAGGAGTCAACACACTTGACAAACAAGAAGACTTAAGAAGACAAAGGCTCTTCGCGGAGGGATTTGCTCTACAGTAAGTACTAAAGCAACAAATGCCACATGAAATTTTCACTGAAGTATGGATTTTTCACTTGCTCATGTAATATGAAAAGGCTGATATGTGATATACAGTTGAAGTCAGATTTATTAGCACCCCTTTGAATTTTTGTTTTCTTTTTTTTTTATTTATATTTCCCAAATGATGTTTAACAGAGCAAGGAAATTTTCACAGTATGTCTGATAATATTTTTTTCTTCTGGAGAAAGTCTTATTAGTTTTATTTTGGCTAGAATAAAAGCATTTTTTAATTTTTAAACACCATTTTAAGGACAAAATTATTAGCCCTTTTAAACTATATATTTTTTTCGATAGTCTACAGAACAAACCATCGTTGAACAATAACTTAATTACCTAACCTGGGGTGCGTTTCCCAAACAACGATGTAACTCGCGGCTGAACTATCATAGTGCGATGCATCGTTTGGCAAAAAAACGATGTAGTGAAGAGTGTTTCCCAAAACCGGTAGTTTCTCTGTCACAGATCCATCGCTTGAACCACGTTAGTTCTAACGTAAAACGCCCATAATGATGCTCTAAACGGGGTGGAGTAACTTCTTTAGAGAACAACCCCATCTTTTCTTTGTGCAAATTATATTGTTTTACACAAACACGCAGTTAAAATAAAATCCAATATTAGTTTTGGTAAAAACATGCACTCGTTTTCCATATTATTTAAAATATAAGTAAATGGCACATATAGGGCCAATGTTTGCTTTACTAATATTATTGAGAAGTTGAACATTACATATTCTATTCTAAAGCATAAAATCACTTACAAAAGTTAACACTATTATAATATATATATAAATCATATAAATAAATAAATAATGAGGCGATTTATTATAAATGTATTTACTTTAATAATAATATTAATGATGATGATGATTATTATTATTTAGGATATTGTTTATTTATTTTAAAAAAATTACAATTTGACACATGCAAACCACAGCAGAAAGTTCTAACCAACAGACCCATGTCATATACAGCAGAGAAACTTAATAAATAACCCACTATAAAATAAAATAATTAACGTATGCTATGTTTTTTATTTTCGCAAGCTTTGGAGACGCAACATAATTTCCGCTTTTAAATATACCTATAGCTTTCGCCATGAGGCTGTGTTCAAAATGACATCAATGTTTTTAAAGTGCACTGCGAAGGGAGCACAATTGTAAACATGAAGATCGCTAAAACTGAACTGTAAAAATACTTTGAAAGCAAATTACACCTAAGAGAGATTAACTTAATGCTTTTTTATTTTTAATAATTCCAACTGTGAATGTTAAAATGTTCTAAATGAATAGGGCATAGGGGGGATAAGTGGGAATAGAACACAGCCAGGAACTATGCTTCTAACTACAGCTCCAGAGGTGTCGTTTCAAGTGCTCAAGTTTGCAACGCAGTTTGCGAATGTTCGTTGGAACGATGGATTCGGGAAACAGCAAATCAAAGAACTATGTTTGTAACGACGGAACTTGCGACCTTAGTTGGCTAACGATGGTTTTGGGAAACGCACCCCTGCCTAGTTAACCTAATTAACCTAGTTAAGCCTTTAAATGTCACTTTAAGCTGTATAGAAGTGTCTTGAAAAATATCTAGTAAAATATTATTTACTGTCATCATGGCAAAGATAAAATAAATCAGTTATTAGAAATGAGTTATTAAAACTGTTATGTTCAGAAATGTGTTAAAGAAATCTTCTCTCCGTTAAACAGAAATTGGGGGGAAAAATAAACAGGGGTTAATAATTCAGGGGGGCTAATAATTCTGACTTCAACTGTATGTGTTTTAGGTTATAACTTGCATAATAACAATGAATTCGAGCAACTTACACTTAAAGTGTGCCTAGATAGGTTAAATATGAGACAAACCCAAAGTGATGTTTGCATCAAATTAAAATTAATATGATAATCATGTATAATAATATATATTTACAATTATAAAATGTTACTTAAGGTGGCACGATGGCTCAGTGGTTAGCACTGTCATCTCACAGCAAGAACCTCGCTGATTCGAGTTGCAGCTGGGTCAGTTGGCATTTCTGTTTGCATGCTCTGCTCGTGTTTGCGTGGGTTTCCTCCGGGTGCTTTAGTTTCCCCCCCAGTCCAAAGACATGCTGTATAGGTGAATTGAATAAACTAAATTGGCCGTAGTTTGTGAATGAGTGTGTATGGGTGTTTTCCATGGGTGCAGCAGGAAAGGCATACGCTTCAAAAAAGATATGCTGGAATAGTTGGCGGTTCATTCTGCTGTGGCGACATCTGCAATATAGACTAAGCCGAAGGAAAATGAATTAAATTTCACTTTATTTATTCACATGATTAAGTGAATGCTTATTAATGAATATAAAGTAAAATATGCAAGTGTCTAAATAATAAATAAATATAAAATAAATAATAAAATCTTGCTGACATAATATGGTTTAAATCAGTAGTGGCAAATTGTAAATATTTTTCTTTGGGGCCTCAAGTTCATTCAGGATTTCATCAAATGGTTCTTCAAAACATGGCTGAAATTTGTTTGCTATATAAACAAATATATTGTTTATTTATTATGTTGATCTTCTGTCAAAAATAGGATACATATAAATCAAAAATGAAGCGCATTAAAACAGAAAATAAGAATAAACTAAGAAGCAGGACAACTGTATTACATTTGAAATGGTCTGTACAGGCGTCTTTGACCCGCTAGGTGTTAATTAGGAGTATTATAACTACAGCAAGCCAGTGACTAATTGACTGTAAATGTGTTTTAAAAGGGATCAATCAGTTGGAAATAAGAGTTGTAGTTACACATTTTGGCCTGCAGATGGACTCATTACTTTTTAAATTGAGGCTCATGACACTTCAATGACTAAAATAACAAACTAGCATAACCAAGACAAAAGCCACATTACTTTATTAAACGCATCAGTTTCTAACACTTCCCTAATAATAGTCTATATTAAATAATTATATTAAATAAATGAATTTTACTCTTATACTGTATACTAGTGCAGTACCAGGCATATATAATGCTATAATATAAATTGTTCACACACACACACACACACAAATGAAAGTTTACACTATATTTACTCACTCTCAAGTGGTTACGAACATTTATGACAGGGGTGCGCAAACTGAGTCCAGGAGAGTCCTGCAGAATTTATTTCCAACCTCAATTAAAAACACCTGAACCAGCTAATCGAGCTCTTTGTAGGTATACTAGAAACTTCCAGGCAGGTGTGTTGAAGGAAGTCGGAGCTAAACTGTGCAGGACACCGGCCCTCCAGGACTGAGTTTGGGCACCCCTGATTTATGAGTTTCTTTATTGTTAAACACACATACAAAAGATATTTTGAAGGGGAAAAGGGGTAGACACTGACATCCAAAATACTATGGATGTCAGTAGTCATCATTTTCCAACATTCCTCAAAATACCATCCTTTGTGTACAACAGAAAAAATAAATGGAACAAGTAGAGGGAGAGTAAATGATAGAAGTTGGGTGAACTATCCTTTTATTCAGAAGTGGACTTAGGGGGCCAGTGATTTGGGGGCCCAAAGCAACTCTAGCTATGGGGCCTTAGCATTACAACTCAAAACACTCTCTTTCTCCATAGATATTTTTTTCTCTGTTGATTTGTTTTTGGAAATAAACTACATGTTAAAAATATATTTTAAGTGGAACCTTTATCTTCTCAATGTAAAATTAAATATAATAAATTCACAGACATGTACAGACATATCTGTGATTAGGTTTTAATATTTGCATGTGCATTATGGAAGGAACGTTCCACTATTCATGGTGGGGGGGCTTGGTTTAGAAAAGAAGTAATAACTTTAAAACGTTAATGATTATTGACAAATTTTACAACATATGATAGAAAATGTATAAAAGAGCTATAGGATTAATTTAGACTTCTTGACATTGGTCGGGGCCCTAAGCAACTGCTTATGTCGCTTATTGGTTAATTCCACCCCTGCCTTTAATTATATTAACATAGACTATATTATTATATTATATATTACAAATACATTTAGATATTTTTTTTTTGTCAATTGATCACATAAATTGATTTCTTAACTTAAAGTTAAGCTTCTTTTTAAACTTCTTAAATATTTCTTAAAGTATAAAGCATCTTTTTTTTAAATTGTATTATATTTATGGAATATGATTTTATATTCCGGATGACAGCATTTAATTTAGAAGAGATGTTATCAGTAGTATTTAAAGAACAAATCAAAAATAAAACTGAGAATTTACTTAATCCAGAAAAACAGAGAATTTCCAAGTGGTCCAGGTATTCAAAGTTGTTTTTTCCCCACACAGTTCCCATATTGTTGATAGAATATGTTGTAATGTTACATGTTACAGAGCATTTTCTAAATATTAATGCTATCATATTTCAACATCTATAATAATTCTAATACTTAACATCCCTGTCCAACTCACTTTAAAGTATTAGCAGAAATTAGTGTGTAAGCCTCAGTCACATCACTATCCTCCAGAGTCCAGACAGGTATGATGATCAGGATGGGTGCAGTGTTGTGATGTGTAGTGTAGTGCTGAAGTGGGCAGTGTTTGTCGGGAGGCGCACGGGCACCTGAGCTGAGCTGCTGCTGCAGGGGTTTCCATAGCGAGCGCACACACTCGCTCACTTCAGCGGGAACACCGCGGACTTCCTGATGCCGGACAGCGTGTGTATCCCGCCCGCATTCACGCCACCCACTCGGCTAGGGACATGTAAACGGGACGCGTTCGCGAGCTACGAAGGTAAGCGCGTGTTACTGATAAACTGTGATCGGAAGACATGTATCTTGCTGAAGTTCTGTGTGTTTGTTGTGCTAAAGTAGCGCTAGCGGGGCAGTTTGAGCCCCTCAGAGTCAAGCGGGGCGGTTGAATGAAGTTTAAATGCAAGACATGTGGCGGTATGCTTGATTGTAGGTATTTATTTACTCGTGCGACGAGAAACAGTGGTTTGTTTACTCTAGAGTAGTTCAAATTTGTATTCAATGAGGCCTAGCGAGCCAAACGATCGGACGGCCTCCTGAAGAAGGATTGATGCTCATGGGCTGTTCGTAAACACGAATGATGCGAGCCGATTGGCTGAGAACACAGACGCTGAGCGTCTATTGGCTGACCGCGCTGTCATTCGCGAGTTGTCCCGAATACCTTTAAATGTTTTGGTACGTAAATTCATTTGTGCAGAACTAAGAAACACTCGACTTTATCGTTGTTTTTAAACTATGACATTCAGAAAACATAATTATTTCGGATTTATATCGACATCTGTCCAGCAAACTGTGCTGTAGGGACGCAGTAAGATAGGTTAGTCAATTTCATGAGATTTTTAATTACTAAAAAGTAACGTCAGTGATAGTCTTGTTATTTTTTCTGATTATTTACTAAAATAACTAAATATTATTTATAATGATAAATATTTTGAAGTACAGTATACATGTTAATATAATAACATAACATAATAATAATTGTAAATCTTTATATTTGGTAGATTCTAGTTTTTTGTTTGGGGCATATTTATCCTTACCAAAGTTAACCATGGGTTTGTTTAGTTATTTATTGCAGGCCTGTAGCCAGCTTATTGAAAGGGATGGTTCCTTTTATTTTCTGACAAACCTGACCTTTTTGCCACTATTTACCTAATTTTCTATTTAATTATGAGGTTTAAATATTGCATTTTAGTGACATGTTAAGCATAATTTCTGCTGGATTAGCTTTGATGGATGATGCTCATAACCACACTTTTTGATGTACCAAAATATTTCCTACCGATCTGCCAAATTACTTACCATACTATTTTACTATGTTAATAGTTTATTTACAAATGTGCCGTTAAACTGTAAGTTTTATATTACAGTTGTAGAAATAATGTTGAGATTAGCATTTTAAATTCGAAAATTTAGAATAAAGAAATATGAAAAGATACTTATTTTTAAAATACAATTTGATTATCATCTATCATTAATTAATTTTTTAGGGATCTGTTAAAACTTGTTTTAAATGAAAACTAAAGCCTATACGCAGATAACAATCTGGCCAGTACATTCAACTTTTCTCAGTCAGAATTTGTCCATTTGAATAATTCACACATAATATATAAACATAATAGTAATCCAGCAGAGGATTTCTCTTGGTCTTAAAGCCTTTGATTGGATAGTTTCACAAGTTATAATAGCATAGAAGTCAAACATGAGATAAATGAGCTGGACCTTTGTCAGTGAGGAATGGGTCTTCCGAACCCCCCCTGCTACGGGCCTGTATTGCATATTGTAACCAGCATGTGTAAACACAATTTTACTTCAAATACCTTATTTAAACTGGTAGTGTATCAAAAAGTGTAATGTGGTTAATACCATTTGTTTAGCTTAAACTTGAAGTCACGTTGCTATTTAGGTTTTCAGAAAATCCGTTGTTTATTTTTATGATTTAATTCATTCACACTACCTTATGATTCACTGCTTAATTAAGTCTAATTACTATTTGTACATAATTGAGATGCTTTAAAAGATTGCTGTATGTAAATCGATGCGGTTTGAAATGTTTTAAATGAGTATGTTTTCATGCTTTTCATGTCTCCCATTCTGCTGAGCTGTGTGTTTCACATGCACATGCGCATGTGCTGACCACACACATCACTGTCCTGTAATATAGAGCACAGCCCTCCTCGACATCACTTAAACACACATTTTCACAGCTGTAGGAGAACACGTGTAATCCAGAGCAAATAATGTGCTTCACGTTTGATCTAAATCTACATGAAACAAGATTTAACTAGTTAAAAAGTATCAAAATAGCAAAAATCTATGCATTTATGTTTATGGGTAAAAGACAAAAAGGGATTTTTAAACATCAAAACCATAACAATATAGCCTAAAGCTTTATTCTTTTCGTATTTGAGAGTGTATATTACTGTTTAAATATTTTTTCTGAGCAAAAACAGTGCCTATTATCTATTTTACCATGATTTACAGCAGTAATTAATCATAAATGTTTTTAAAGTATAACAATAAATAATAGTTTAAAATTCATGATACAAAGTTTATTTAATCAACTCTTTATTGTTCACTAGTAATCTATAAAAACATGATGTTGTATTTAACATTATTGCTACATAACGTATTTTAAGACAGACAGCGAGAGGCTCAGTCATAATATTATTATATTGTATTATTATACTTTTTGTCTATTAAAGTAAATATAAATAAGATACCCACTTAAATGTTATTAAGTGTAATAATAGTTTTAGTACCAACAAATCTTGTCAGTCATTTTTTTATACAAGAACCATTTTGCTTATTAATGGAGGAATTTAAGGAGCACCAAAAAATAATTGTAGTTTTAAAACAGAAAGCTTTGCCAATATTATTCAAACAACTAATTTGTATCCACTTTTCAGGTATATATATATATATATATATATATATATATATATATATATATATATATATATATATATATATATATATATATATATATATATATATATATATATATGTGTATATATATATATATATATATATGTATATATATATATATATATATATATATATGTATATATATATATATATATATGTATGTATATATATATATATATATATATATATATATATAAAGCTTAGTATGATCACTTGTCTTATGGACACTTGCATCTCTGATGTTTTCATTGGATTTTAGTTCAAAGCAAATTAGAAAAAGTGTGCAGTATGTTTGTTTTTTGACTATGAAATTTTAATTTATTACTTTATTTAATCATGTTTTACTTTATTTTATGCAGACAGCAAAATGGGAAATCTTTAACCTGATAGAAGTATTTGATTTAGCTCTTCAGTGTTCTACAATTGATTAGATTAGATGGATTTATTATTAGATCATGATCATCATGTTCTTTATTGATCTCATGAGGGAAATTGTGGTCCATTAGCAGCCAGACATGTTCATCGATGAAGAGTACGGTACAGCATGCACTGCAGTACTGTTGTATATCTATAAATATTTTCTGAATGGCCAATATAATTGTTATTAAATATGAATTATTTTGTTCATATCTGTAGTGAAAGTGTATCATTATAAAATATAACTATATATCAGACCTATAAGGTGCATAATTTTTCAAACCTGGCTTACAATTAATTAAATAAATGGAAGTCTTATAATTTTGATAATAATAATAATAATAATAATGACAAAAGTATTTACAGTGTATTTAGTATTTATAGTGTTTACAGTTAAGTGGGAATTAAATTGGTTGTTAATATTTTATTTAAAAACATGATGTGCTTTTTGATGATTAAGTTTTATTTATTTTTCAAAATCTGCTAATAGAATTAAATCATATAATATGGAGGCTATTTATTAAGTTATTAGCTACTGTACAGCACACATTTTACACAGTAAAGAATATTTTTGTATTTTTATTGGAAATAGTTAAAGGGATATTTCCCTTTCCTTTCAATTTAAGGGGCTGTTGAACACAAAAAGGAGATATTTTGAAGAATGTTGGAAACCGGTAGCCATTGACCTTAATAATAATAAGGTGTCCGCGGAGTCTTGAATATCAAAAACTACATTTCAGGTTTTAAAAAGTCTTAAATATACTGAAGTAGTGTGTGGTAGGTCTTAAGTCTTTTTTTACCAGGTCTTAATTTTTCTTTGTTTATGTATAGCTACCCAATCTGGCCAGCAGTCACCAACAATTCATCTCAAAACTTTTAACTATTTATTTAACTTTATTTATCATAAGGATTTAATAGCCTTCCTTACAATAACATTTGTTCAAAAGTTGTATTTACTGCTAAGGGCATTGACCTATATATTTTTTTTATATAAATATTATTATTATTATTATTATTATTGTATTATTGAAATCTTTTCCAACTGGAATATTTGAAAAAAAAAAAACTCCTTAGCGTTTACCCCTGTATATGTCTAAAATTTCTTTCACAATGAACTTAAAACTGTCTTAATAAGTCTTCAATTTAACTTAGTAAAACCTGCAGAAACCCTGAATAAGTTAAAAGTGAAAGGCTTGGAACAAGTGGAGTGTGAATGATCGATGACATAAGTTTCATTTTTAAGTGAACTGTAACAGTAAGCTGTTTTCTTCATTATATAAATCTTAATTAAATGATATAATGGTGTGTAATACAAACTAAGAGCTAATTACTATGAAATTAGGCAAAATGTTGTTAATAAATAGCAAAGCAGATCTCAAAAATGCATAAAGCCATAGACAGTCACAGCAGTGTCCCTGAAGCCTTTATTGTGCTGTGGTGGATGAAATAAGAAACAGCACAGAAGTTGTATGGATGGCTTCAGCTGCAGAGGTAGAGGGAAGCCGATGAGGAACTGAACTGGTTTTGCCCACAGATAAGGATAGATCACTTCCTGTGTGGGGGAGGATGAGCCATGGCAACTAAATGGAGCAAAGCTTTCAGAGCCAGTACATCAGACAGTTCTCTGGTGGTGGGCACTGGTGTAGGAAGCCGTTATTATTACTTTGTGAAACACTTCCCCAAACCACATACACGTACATACTTGTGCAGGGACTCTCCGCAGACATAATTTTATTTTATTTATTTTTTTACTAAAGATACGGTTTGTATTTAAAGAGATAGTTCACCCAAGTATGAAAATTGACACTCTATTTAGTTTCAAGTGGTTCCAGACATTTATGATTTTTTTCTGTTGAACACAAAAGAGGATATTTTATAATTATTTTTTAGGGGTTTTCACATTTATTTAAAGGACAGTGGAGATTGACAGACAGGAAAGTGTGGGGAGCAGAGATAGGGGAAGGATCGTCAAAGGACCTCGAGCCGGGAATCGAACTCGGGTCGCCGCGAGCACCTGGGTGCTATGTGTCGACACACTAACCACTAGGCTATTGGCACCGACGAAAGAGGATATTTTAAAGAAAGCTGAAAACAAATACTATGGAAGTCAATAGTTACAGGTTTTCAGCTTTCGTTAGTATGTCTTCTTTTGGCCGTAGTAGTAAAGAGTTTGTAAATGATGACAGAATTTTAGTTTTTTGGGTGAACTATGCCTTTAACTCTATATTTTGTATTTTATATGAACAAATTATTCACTGAAAGCATCTGACCAATTTGGCTAAAAAACAGAACGTTGTAATAGCAATGTCATTATACATTTAATCCTCAGGTCCCGTTTTCATCTTAAAACAGGATTTTATAATAAAAACACTCATCCTGGCATTTTTATTGTGTTTCAGAACAAACGTTTTCCATCCACACTATACAGTGTAAAATGTGTGATATGTGACCATTAATGCCATTAGCAACGTCTGTACTTCCAATCTTAGTTGTGTAATGCGAGGGGCTTGATGAATCAGGGAAACATGCGCAATAACCCAGAAAACCAATCAAAGAGTGATTGTGGATAACCACAGCTCCGTTTTCAAAAGTTTGTGCTTCAGTCCATCTCTACTGAAACAGAATACCAGCATTTCCTAATTAAAAAACAAGGTCTTTAACATTATATAAGTGCTTAATTTTTTATGGGTCAAAGATGCTGGAGTGGGGCGTCACTGTGGCGCAGTGGGTAGCACAATTGCCTCATAGCAAGAAGGTCGCTGGTTCGAGTATTGCCCATAGTGTATGTGTGTGAATGAGTGTGTATGGGTGTTTCCCAGTGATGGGTTGCAGTGGGAAGGGCATCTGCTGCATAAAACATATGCTGGATAAGTTGGCGGTTCATTCCGCTGTGACAATCCCTGAATAATAAAGGGACTAAGCTGAAAATAAAATGACTGAAAGATGCTGGAGTATTGACAGGTGGAACCGTAACAAAATCTATGCGTTTTAAAACTAAAAGGCCTTAGTGTAAACGGCACTTCAGAAACCATTTATTTAAAAAACACATTCAGAGAGTCATTTTTGTTTGCCATTAGGGCTGAGTGATATAGTTGTAAATAATCTTGTTTATCCCTTTTTGAAGTGCTTTTTTTTTTTTTTGCTTTTTGTTTGTTTGTTTGTTTGTTTTGTTTTATGTTTTTTGAGATGCTTATTTTCCCAGATCTAAACAGCTCTTAGATAGCTCAATTTTGTTTCGTTTTGTTTTGTTTTCACTCAGATCCAACATCTAGCACAGAGGTGTTGTAGCTGTTGTAGCAAAAGCAACAATTCTTCAATTCTTCCTTAGAAAATCAGTCGACCTTTGTTTTGATTGATTGATTGTTTGCTTTGGATTTGTGTTTTTTTTATTGTTTGTTTGTTTTACACAGACCAGATTCATCAACCAAACATTTTATTTGGTGTTTTGTTTGTTGTTTGTAATAACACACAGAATCATGTCTTTCTTTTAATGCCGTTAATGTCTTTATTTGAATAAACAGTGAATAAAACTAAGGCTGCACAATATTGGAAAAATCTGACATTGCAATATTCAGTTATTCTACGATAAATATATATATAAACAAACTGTTTAGTTTGTTTATATATACAATTTCACTGAATGACTGGAAAACTGTTTTTTGGATAGAGTGTATTGATTTAGAATGATTGGCATGATTCTGTAGGAAAGTAAATCAGGCATAGAATGTAATAAACACATTTCAAGCAAATGCAAAAAAGCTAAGATAAAAGTGAAATAAACTGTGTTTTATGGTTTTCAGAGCAGTCAAATAGTATTCAGGTACGCAATTTGAGTAATCAAATGTAAAATAACACTGCACAAGGCTTTACTGGGTAAATAATTAAACAAAATGAAGTTGTGCCTGAATACTTTGAACTGCTAGACCTTAAAATATGTGTAAATGTAAAACTTGCACTATATTTTGGTTAAACTCTGCCACAATTCTCATGTTTTCTGAACTGTTTCTCCTTGACAGCTATTTTTATTTACTACTTAACGTTGCATATTATGCGATGTGACTGTTGCAGATGTGCACATTGCAGTGTCGATGCTGAAACAATATATTGTGCAGCCCTAATTAAAACAAACCTCTTGAGCAGACTCATTTTGTAATCAAACTTCTTAGCACACAGATGCAATTATAACCCAATTCTGTACTTTCATACAATTTACAACAACAGCATTGGACACAAAACTATCTGTTAGGAATGATAAGGCACAACTAAAACTGTGTTTTATTCTCTCAACCAAATAATACAAACTGTATAATAAATATTAATCATCTAGCCCAAAGCTGCTGACTAACTGCAAAACAAAATGTGGCCCACATGCATGTAAACACACAATGCTAAAGGTTTCTACATTCCTGAGCTCATGCCCTGGCACTGGTACTGATGCCCACTGGCAGAGACAACCAGTCTGGCACAAAACGAGGCGGTCAGCCCACACACACACACACATATTTTCAGGTATTAAATTGCCTGTAATGTGTCTGGGTGATGATGTGGCTGTGTAATATGGCTGTTCCTTTTTGTGCCATGCTATTGACAGGCCAGAATATGTGAACATATGGTAGCAGTAATCCCAGCTTTAAGACCAGCATTTGCTCTCTCCTTCTTTCACTCTTGCTCACCTGGCTGCTATGTTTTTTCTTCTTCTTCTTTTTTGACTTTCTAATGATCTGAAAGGCGTAGTTCATGCAAAAATGAACCCACCCAAAGGTTTTTCCAAATCCTTTCCGTTTTCCATGGAATACGCAAGGAGGTAGGGATGGGCATTTCTGACCATTCTTCATTTCGATTAATCCACAGGTTTGACGAACGAGTACTCGATTAATCGGGGGCGGGGCTTAAGCAAGAGGCGGGGCTTGCATGCGTCATAGCGACAATTAAATAACATTCAATAAAAAAAATATATATATATATATATATATATATATATATATATATATATATATATATATATATGTGTATGTATATTTATATATATATATATATATATATATATATAGAGAGAGAGAGAGAGAGAGAGAGAGAGAGAGAGAGAGAGAGAGAGAGAGAGAGAGATAAATAAATCTCTCTCTGTATATACTGTTGTAATTTGGTCAAATGGGCAATATGGTCGAGTCAGTGAAAGCCTTGAGTTACGATTTACTTTATGCAAGTGTATTAATTTAAAGTAGTAATCCCAGAATAAAGACGTTAGAGGCCATTTAAATTTGGCGTATTTTGCATGTGCAAGTTTGTTATTGTCTATGTGCAATCGAAACAACTGTGGTGAAAGCAAACTGACGCATGCATGCGTGCAGAAAACCATTCCCGCGCACCTCACGCGCTGCTCTGCTTACGGTGTGAATACCAGTTGTTTACATGCACGCGGCATGCCGATAAAATACATGCCGCTTATGTACTGTGAAACCGGAGTAACTTTTAAGCAGAGGTGTCGGCATGCAGCGAGCTTTGCAAGTCGACAAAACTAAAGTTATAATATGATGATGATCTTATTTTGACTATATGGCTATGAAGCGGGAAAGGAGAGATGATGAATCAGGTAGGTAAGACTTAATAACATTAATTCTCAGCCATGAGTCGGGTCTATACAATAGATAATTACATAAAATATATTTTTTGTATTATAATTGTCTTTAATATTCAATCAAAAGATTTCTTAAGAGATCTTAGCATATCACTCCAGTTGTCTAATTTTTTTCCAGTTACATTTAGGATTGATTCCTGTTATTTATTTAGAATAATAATAATAATAATTATTATTATTATTATATTTTTATTTAGTTCTATATTTTCCTAAAGCAGGTGGTTCGCCCAGGGTGGCATTAAACTAGAACCGCCACTGACGTGAGGCATGTAGGTTTTCTACATGCACGTATTGTAAATAAAATTAATCATAAAGCCTAGAAACACAATATGAAAATATTATATTACAAATTGTGTTTATCTACACAAAATGCATGTGAGTTTGAACTACATGCCAACCAGAAAGTGGATGCAGTTGGCAGGGCGCTTTAAAACAACGGCAACTTAAGCTGCGCAGAAAAAAGGAAACCAGTTATTTTACAGTATTCAATATGTGTCTTATTATTTCTATAAATATTTTGGATCCGTTTTTAAAACTATAACCTACCTTTTTCTATATTGTTGACAACAACAATAAACACACATATGATACTCTGCATTATGTTATTTTATTCAACTGACATTTTTACCAAAACAGTATTTTACTTCAGCAGCATCACAACATATGTGGATCAAAAAGGTTTTTTTTTTTTTTTTGTAAAAGGTTCGCAAAAATAAAGTTTCACCAAAACTTAACCAAACGGCTGTTAAGTAGCACATGGCCTAAATAAAATTATAGCATAATTTGGCTGCGTAATCTTGAAATAAAAAAGCCTGAATATTTTTTACCACAGCTATAAAACTTAAAGATTAGGTAAAATAACATTTATTTCAAATTGATCAGTCGGTGGAGGAAAATAAAATAAAGCCGGCCTAAATTTAACTATGCTTAAACTTAAAACAAAAACAGCCTGAATATTTTACCATGCGTGGCTAATAAAACTTAACACAAGGAAGGACTACATATTTTTATTCAAAAAGATCAGTCGGTCTACATGCTCCAATGAAAGCCGAGTGCGAAGTTTATTTACAATTACCGGCGCGGCGGAGGAAAAAAGGCGCGCAGCAGGCAGAAGTTGCAGGAACAACCAGGTAGGCCTACCACTGGGCAAGAGTGCTTAGCCTTGCATATCGAGACTCATACTTTGCACCACAATAAAGGATCCGGATTTAGAGAGATGCATGGCTCCCTGAAGTAGCTTTCGATTTTGGTGTCATCCAGTGAAAACATCACTCAGTTTAGTCCTCCCTGAAAAGACTGTCAAGACACGGCGCGCACATGACGCGCACATTCGCATGGTATTTAAAATGAAACTATTCAGATGGCGCTCTGTGGCGCGGCTGAAGTATCAACAGTGTCCCGAGTCGTGGTGGGCTCCGCTGTGTGCCCTGAAACCTACGTTTAGATTTCTGAAATGCGCTGCGTGGCGCGACGCGGCGCTTCTGCTGTGTGACCCCCTATACTCCATCTGCGCTCAGGTCTCGTCTAGACAGCAACTCCCTGCAGCCATAACCAATCAAATATCAAACTACCGCCCAAATACCGGCATGACCAATCAGAACGATTGAAAGTAATTTAATTTTAGAGCCAATCGATCATCGTTTTCATGCTCGATCGTCGCTGATGGGTTCGATTAATCGATTGATCGAATAATTGTGCACATCCCTACAAGGAGGTGTTCACTCTTTTGCATGCAATGAAAACAGTGAGCAGTCAAACTGAAAGAAGGATGAAAAAGAACCTTAAAAGTTTATATGACTCGTTTGCAAAATTATAAATGTGCCAAACACTACCTTTGGGTGAGGAAACAGAAAGTTTCTTTGTTTTTTTAAATCTCCACTTAGACAAAACAGCGGTTCCTAGGAGAAATAGAAATCTAGTTAAAAGTATTTATTTGTGTTTCTAATGGTTTTGAAATGACACCGTTTAATATTTTTGTTATTGTGTTGTTTTTCTTTTAGTAATTACCATATAAGCAAACAGAAAAGTAGCCTATTTCTTACACATTGAATACATGAGTGTAAACATCTTAAATATTATTATTGATACACTTATTTAGTGTATATTATGTTTTTAGTTTTGTATAAGTTTCTGACGGTATGATAACCTTGGATAAAAAATATCAAGGTTTCACGGTATCATGGTATTGTGATTACTACTCGAAAATCAGTTCTTTTTAAATGTCTAGGAAAAAACGCCTTTTTTCACCATTGAACTTAATATATTTTATTTTAGAAAACATTTATAATATTTTGGAACAGTAAACATGTCAGGCTAAATAATTCAAATAAATCATTGACCTCTGCTGTCTTCATTAGTTTCAAAAACACAAATTTTCATCAAATTGACAAATATTATTTACATTTTATTGAGACGATGCACACTACATTCATTTATTCAAATACTTGTAATCATAACAAAACGTATACCAGGGCAATTTTTAACACACTTTTTGACAAAAAGCTATTTCTTTGATGTTTGTTTTATATTTTTAGGTCATTAGATTTCAATCAAATATTTCCTTTAGCTTATTAAACCTTATAACACAGAAAAAAAGCAATGATTATTCCATTACTGAAACAGCATCTTTTTGTCAAGCAAGATCCTTTCAACAACAACAAAAAAATTACTTTGTTTGTTAGTTTGTTTTGTATTGTTTTTTGCTCTAATCATTGGCTTTTGTTTTTTATTTATTTATTTATCTAGTTTTTGCTTTGTTTATTTGTTTTTTTTCACTCAGACTAGATTGTTTTAATCTAACTTGAGATTGAGATTTGCTTTCGTTCTATTTTTGTTTATTTGTTCTTTACTAGATCTTATCAATCTAAAAGCTATTATCAAAAAAAAAAAGAAAAGAAAAGAAAGCAAAGTAAAGCAAAAGCAGTTCACTTGTAACAAAACTGATTTAGTTATGCTTTGTTTTGATTAGGACAGAACTTTTTAACCAAAAAGTACATGGTATACATTAAAACTGAAAACAGAAATAACATTTTGCTAATTGAAATAAACAATGACTGAAAAACAAACATTAAATCTATATTATTAATCTTTAAACAAAACTGATATAGACTATTACATCAATTTTTTTGCACCTTTAATTAATTTATTTGTTTGTTTGTCATTTTTGATCACTAATAACATCCATCATATAGACCATTTCAATGTGGTGATGTCATTGGCCCATGACATTTCCTGCTTGTTGTCATAACTATAACAAGAGGCAATTCAATCATAACTTGTTTAAACAGCTATCATTTATCAATGCGTGGCTCTTTTTGGATTCTCGGAAGCTATAGAAATGAAAAATGCAAAACAGGAAATATGCTGGGACCATTGTTTTTGTTTACATCCCTCAAAATGGTCTATAGAACTGAATTTTCCATTCACAAGTTATGATAATTTGCTGAACGATTCCTTTAGCTTGTGTTAGTTTGCTCATCACACAGACATGTGATGGGAGAGATCTTATTCTCCCCTTATCATTTCCTGTCACCTCCACCCGCTCTGCATCATCTTATTACAGTGATTAACCTCTTCTCGCTGCCGCCCCATTACTATCATTCGCGTACATACGCACACAATGCATGTGATCATTACTCCACTATGCTGAATGGTGGTAAGGGGTTATTACCGGTCCTAAATGAAGGAGTGAGATGGAGAAAATAGGAAAACGCAGGAAGGGTGTATCGGTTTGCTCTGTCACATTCGGTCATGACAGTGAGCCTGATATCATCACTGTATGGATTTGTGTTTGTGTTTGGTACAGGGTGGGAGATAAGCTTTCATAGGGTCTTATGCAATAGACCACTTTTTTTAAGCTTTTAAGCTTCTTCTTTTTTCTTTTGCTCTTAGGCTCTGTTTGTGTGGGATGTAAACTTCTCTGTTGTTACTTTCATGAGTAATCAGATTATGAAAAGTAATCTGTTTGCTTGGTTAAAACAAAAAAAGACCCATAGACTTTTGGTATACTGTGGGGAAAAAAGGATTTGAGTCATATTCACTTGTTCATGTATAAAAACAACAACATCCAGATTAAAATAAACAAAGTGTGATTTTTTTTTTTTAATAAATAAAATTGTTAATAGTAGACAGATAGTTTTATTTAATTAGTTAGTAAATTATTTTGCATTATGGGTTATATTTATTCATTTAGACAAACTTTAGAGTGTTTAAAGTTTAAGTCATATCTGTCAACATTGAGATGTAAAAATAAGGGATACCCCCCAACCTAAATGACTAAATATGTTCATCTGGAGCTGTTTCATTATAAATAAACACTTGAAATGTTCAATAATATGTTTATTATTATTATTATTTACAAAGGGTAGAATAAATAGTATACATTGAAAAAGCTAATAAATTAGCAAACAGTTTAGCCTATTAAATTTAATACCAATATAAAGAAATTGAATCAAATTATCACATTCTGATTAAAGAGCAGTGAATAAATCTCTTATTTAGACATTTCGTTTGATTAAGTTAATTAAATAACACCGGTGTCACTTTAAAAATGCACAGATCTAAAATGAAAGCATTCAACTGCTTTCCTAATGGTTTATTTTCATTTAAGACAAAACTTGTTGTGTTTAAAAGAAAACCCACCAAGATCAACATGTTTAGATGTTGTTTTTATTACTATTATTATTATTATTATTATTATTATTATGTGTATGTGTCTGTTCAAACATGCACCCAAAACCCAGTGTCCACTTTCGCTGCGCTTCAAATCGCGTGTACAGTATCCGTTTGGGAAACAGCGTATTTATCACTATGTATTAGATGGTCTGACAGTCACGCACCGCTACTTGACTGTTTTGAGGATTGCATAGGAGGGGCAACGGCACCTGTAATGAAAAGGAAGGGAATCCCGCCGTTTGTATATTTATTTGAAAGTGTTTTCAAATGCCTAAATAAAATGAACATGAGAACAGTATCATGTTTAAAGGTGCTGTATGTAAGTTTTTGACTCTTCTAAAGCATAAAAATACCATAATATGTGGGCAGATATTTAAGAAACATCCCAAAGGAACATACTTGTTTAACTGAAAAACAATGCTGAAGTCAGATATTCTGCTTTGAAAATGGTTTTTCCGTGCCGGAACGCTGTCTTTGTTTAGGTCAATTTCATATGCACGATGCCAGTTTAGCCAATTATATTTCAGGACCCTGGGTTGCCTTGTTGGAAAACAGCGTATTTCATTCATTCATTCAGAAAGGCTCTGAAAGCGTGCGTCCGTGACCAAAAAGAACAGTATGGGAGACAGATTCAGTTCCACATGAGGTTATTAATTAGCAAATTACATAAATATTACGAACGTAAACATTAGGTGAGCAGGTTACATTGTAACCGCGTGTCCTAACAACACGCTGTGACGAGAGAGGCAGTGATCAGCTATTTGGCTGTTTGCACCAGACGAAACACGACAGAAATTTAAATACAGCCTTTCAGAAGCACAGAATATGCACTCACTCACGGTTTAGAATCTATTTAATACATGTTAACCCACTTTAACATCATTAAATGTAGATGCTGAATCACTCATATGTGTTTAGTTCTAAAGTTCAATTTCAGACGCTTTATTGTATTTTCCAGATTTGAGGTGAACTTTCTGCTTTCAGTATATGGCAACAAATGCCATGTAAAATGCATTCAAACTAGCATTGTTAGCATTTAGCACTGAATAAAGCACACAAGGCTTACCTGAGGTGATCTAGCTGTCATAGGTTTCTGTTGTTCAGCTGTGAGAAATAGAAGCCATTTCTAATATATCAATTCGAGGTGTTGGTTAGGACAAAAACTCCTTTTAATATGGAAAATATTCCCTCTATCGCGTGTCGTTGCTTTTATTTAGAACACAGTTTAAATCACTCGCTCCTGTACTCAATCTGGCATCCCAGCGTACTTTTATTATGATCCAGGAGTGCAATACCTAGTTCAACCACTGGGTGTCAAACTTACATACTGCACCTTTAAGAGCAAGGTGGTTCGGCGGTATGGGTTGCGTATAGTGAGGATCGGCTCTTTATTGTTTATTGCCACCCTTCATAGAAAGATTAAAAAATATGGGAGAAATACAGGAAAATGCCTTTATGGAATGATAGCACGATAGAACTGTAAAATATGGGAGAATCCTGGGAAAAACGGGTGGGTTGACAAGTATGGTTTAATTTACTACTGGCTTATTACCTACCTATTATAACATATTTTAATATGTATATAAGATATAATAAGATATTAGCTGTTTATTAGCACTTATAAAGTATGATCTTATTTTATATCCCTAATCCTACCCAATACCTAAACCCAACTACTACCTTACTAATTATTATTAAGCAGCCAAGTAATTGTTTATTGAGCTAAAACTCTTAGTTAATGGTTTGTTATAGCGTGATTTGTTAATTATTGGATTTTGTTTTTACAGTTAATATCAGAAGTGGTGGGAAAACAAATATACATTTTTTAGCTATTTTTGGTGTCAGTGATGACACAGGACTATCTAAAAATCAACGTATACAATGATTATATTTATAACCCTTTTGGCATGTGGATTGATTTTACTGAATTGGAAGCGAAAAGATCCTCCCCGCTTGTCCACCTTGATAAAGAATGTCATTGCCTGCAACTTCAGAAGATCAAACTTTTCCCTTAAAATAAAACTTAGAATATCTATGTAAAATGGTATCCAATTAATTGAGTACTTTAACAAGAGAGCAGTGATTGAACCCTAGTAGAAACACCTCAATCCCCCCCCCCCCCTCATTTTATTCTTTCTTTTTTTCTTTTTTCTCTTCCCCCCTCTTTTCTCTGTATTTTTTAGTTCTCTTATACAGTTAAAGTCAGAGTTATTACCACCCCTTTGAATTTTTGTTTTCTTTTTTAAATATTTCCCAAATGATGTTTAACAGAGCAAGGAAATTTTCACAGTATGTCACATAATGTTATCTTATTATCTTAAGTCTTATTTGCTTTATTTCGTCTAGAATAAAAGCAGTTTTTAATTTTTTAAAAGCCATTTTAAGGTCAAAATTATTAGCCCCTTTAAACTTTTTTTTTTCAGTAGTATACAGAACAAACCATCATTATACAATAACTTGCCTAATTACCCTAACCTGCCTAGTTAACCTAATTAACCTAGTTAAGCCTTTAAATGTCACTTTAAGCTGAATTCTAGTATCTTGAAAAATGTCTAGTAAAATATTATTTACTATCATCATGGCAAAGATAAAATAAATCAGTTTTTAGAAATAAGTTATTAAAACTATTATCTTTAGAAATGTGAAAAAATAAACAGGGGGATAATAATTCTGACTTCAACCGTACATATAATATCAACATGATGTTACAACTTCTTGTTTAAAAGAAAATAATATAAATATAATAAAGAGAATGTTTAAAAAAATCGTGACCAAATTCCTAATATTTTGGTGATGCGCCTGGTAAAAGATACAGATCATGGATTATGAAGCTCTTTTGTTTGTATGATATAGCAATGTTATTAATTTCATTCATATTTATGTATTTGACTTAAATGTCTAAATATGTTTTGCTTTGAAATTGAATTCATTTTGGTCTGCAACTATATATGATTATCATATACATACCTATGCAAAACTGATCTTTAAGATGATCTCAGTCTATTCTAGATCACATAATTCAGTCATTAGATTGACTCATAGATGCGACATGAGCTTTTTATGGAGTATCTGCTCTAACATACTGCTCACAATTCCTGGATCACGTCTGATTTGGATGCTGGAATGTTATCTTTGCTCGTTTTGGGAGATAACACTGCTTCAGCGCATTTGGCTGGCTCACTGGAATGCTGCGGTTTTCGCTTGGATTTTCTGTAGCTTTTCTTAGTGTCGATTTAAGAGGTTTAGTGTCTGTTTCTAGTCGTCGAGTATTTTCAGTGGCGTGTTTGTGTTATTAAGGAGAAGTGTGTGTTGGATGTGTGCAGGTCATGAGTGCCTTGAGGAGAACAGCTGTTGAGAAGAAGCTCACCTGGACCACACACCCCGACCAACCTCCAGCAGCACAGTATGAGTGAGTACAGTACATACAGTATTCAGATGTATAGTAGATTCAACATGCGATCAGTGTTTGTTTATGTGCCTGTCTGATAGCGCTGCACAATTCTGGCTAAAATGAGAATCATGTTTGGTTCTGTTTTTTTTTGTTGCTTAGAATAAACAAAGATCATCATTTTCTCATGATTCTGTCGATGTAAAATAAAGGTTAATACAGTATGAGTAGGCTATTATTACTGGTATTTCTCAAATGTATGGTTAAATAATAATAATATTAGGTCTATGTGTAGGTCTACTTGTGGTTAAAATGCTACATTTTGTATAGACTTGGAATTAGGGTTTGGTGTTGTTTGGGGTTATTTCGATACCGGTGCTAAATCGATACTTTTAAAATGGTACCAGTGCCAAAACAGTGCCCGAACCAATAATTTTGAGCCACAAAATTATGGTGGATGACTCTAAAATATCTTTTATTTGACAATTTTTTTCTATAATTAAACTTTAAAGTGTACATCTATTTATAGTTTATATATTTGAATTGAATTGCGTTAATATATTTCTTTCGATCATTTGTTTGTTAGCATGAATTTAAGATTTGCAATATGCAATTAGCATTACATTAACCTGTGGAAAGGCTGCCATCAAAGTCAGGGAACACTTTTTTCCTAGGGTTGGGGCTTGTGACTACATTTACATGGACATCAGCAATCTAATTATTTGCCTTAATCTGAATAAGACAAATGGTGGCGCAGTAGGTAGTGCTGTCGCCTCACAGCAAGAAGGTCGCTGGTTCGAGCCTCGGCTGGGTCAGTTGGCGTTTCTGTGTGGAGTTTGCATGTTCTCCCTGCGTTCGCGTGGGTTTCCTCTGGGTGCTCCGGTTTCCCCCACAGTCCAAAGACATGCGGTACAGGTGAATTGGGTAGGCTAAATTGTCCGTAGAGTATGAGTGTGAATGAGAGTGTATGGATGTTTCCCAGAGATGGGTTGTGGCTGGAAGGGCTGCGTAAAACATGTGCTGGATAAGTTGGCGGTTCATTCCGCTGTGGCGACCCTGGATTAATAAAGGACTAAGCCGAAAAGAAAATGAATGTATGAATGAATGAATAAGACAATAATATGATTGAGTTTGCATGAGTTGCATTTTGAATGTTCCTTGCATGATTCTGTTTATATGGTATAGCACATAGATTGATTAATGCCATTGTGTCAGCACGCTATCCACGTTTCCTCCAGAGTTTCATGTAATTTTTTGACCTTTGCTTTCATTCAGCCACATTTTGTTTATTCCCCATGACAAATTTGAGGAATTGTGAATATGAGGTAAGGAGTGGTGGAAGAGTGTTTGTTTCAATGGAATTTGATACCGCACGCCAAATGGAAAGAAAAAAACTGTGCATTTCGTGACGCAGGTGTCTGTGGTCCTTTAAGGTAATCAAAAATCACTGTTTACATGGTAGACTCTTTATCAGAGTATTGTCTTAATTATATTAAAGAGCCCCTATTATGGGTTTTTGAAAATGACCTTCCATGTAGTATGTAACACAGCTCTAAGTGAAGTGAAATATCCAGCTAAGGCTTAACCCTGAAAGTGCACAGTGTTTAAAACTATTGATTCATCTATAAAAGAGTCGACTCATAGTGCTTCAAATGAATCGTCTTGATAGCGAGTCTTTAGCCATTTCGGCGTGACGTCGATACGAAACTTAAGCCCCGCCCAATTGTTGCGCGCACAAACCCAGGAAAATTTTGTCCTGCGGCCTCGCCCACAAACACTGTAGCAGATCCCGGTTGAAACAAGTCATGTAGACGCTGTGCTCAGCTGGATATTATTGGAAGTGTGAGGAGAAAGTTAGTTTTATTTTCTCTACCCAAAGATGAAACTGTGAGGAGTCAGTGGTTGAGGTTTATTTTTGCAAAAATATCTCAGCATTAAAGCCCCAGCCTTGTGCTGTTCCTGTCATTTTTCTGACCTGTGCTTTTGGAATCTACATGCTTACAATGGGGGATTCATCAGCCGTTTGTTAAAGGAAGGATCAGAAAAGACTATTGATGTATGGGACTTTGTCAGAGCTTGACAGGAACTTTATCAGTATACAGTTCATGGACCAGTTTCTTCCTCCATTTCACAAGTGTAAGTAAGAGCGATTAAAATGGTGTGCCTCCTTGCAAATGATGTATTTAATTGTGTTTTGTTACTTGTAACCGCTTGTACTGTATCATGTTAACTTTTTATATTCTTCTATTGCGTCTAATTCCACGTTGAAAACGCGACGTGTGCCTCTTTTTATATGGATTTAAATGCATTTGTGAGCCCGCGTACCTCTGCCGTTTGTCGTTGCTTTGGCCGCTGTCAGCTGTTCCTACACACTTGCGGCAGTCAAGTTTCAAAATAGTTCAGCTTTTGCCACTGTGTGAATTAATACTGAATGTGTGTCATGGTTAGGGATGGAGCAATATCCTGGTGTTTAACTGCACTACTTTAATGCACTCCTGCATTGGGCTCAAACAAATACCTGCTGGTGGTTGAAATTACGGGAGTTTTCGGGGATAAATAACAAAATGAGAGGGTGGCGGGAGATGGGTCCGAAATACAGGAGACTCCCTGGAAAAAACAGGAGTGTTGGCAGGTATGCTCACACATACACTATGGACTCTGACTACTTTAATATTGTTGATAAGCCGTGGTAGCCATTTCACTCTGTCTCACGTTGAATGCTGTCGACCAATCGCAACAGGCTGTCATTGGTCCAATCAGCGCAGATTAGCCTTGCGCTAAGGAGGGGTTTGGGAACAAATGAATCGCTGAACGAATCATATGGGAGTCGCTGGGATAATTAGGTAAAAATAAAAGCATAATATAAGACAATGAAAGTCTTTTTTGACCTTGCATATATATCAGCCTGTTGTTGGAGACCTTTAAAATCAAAATATGACACTTTTAATGTATAATAGGGGCTCTTTAAAATCAGAGTATTGGTGTTCATGTAAACGTAGTTAGTGAAAGTGCCAGATGATGTAGCAAGCTGTCAAAGGCAGTGCATTCCTCTGCCTATAAGTTGATTCTATGTGCCCTCAAATATTTCATTAGTTTGATGTGTTTCCCCCCTTACATGCAAATTTTGCAAGCATCTTCTTCACATCGCTGTGTCAGAGTTCTTGCTTGTAAAAAATAGCCATCGAGCGCTTAGTTTAAGCAAATTTGATGAACGCAATCATGTGTGTTGATGAATTGAAGGGAGTCGCTCAACGGATGCTCAACGGTGCTTTACCTACATGAGTGCATTTCTTAAGCAACAAGAACAAACGCCTAACATCACCCACGGTGTCTGTATCCCTTAAAGTTATTCAGAATTAAATGTTTAGAGATGACGGTGTGACACAACTCGCACCTATGTGTGCCATTGATGTACCCCTTGATGCTCTTATTTCCTTGTCGCAGCACCAGTGGCACCGAAATTAGGTACTAAAAGTCTTATACTTACTGTACCCAACCCTACTTAGAATAGTGGACTTGAATAGACTATAACCTTTTTAGACTTTAATGATCGTTAATGCACAGTATCATCAAGTGGTGACATCAGAATATACTATTCATTATTCTGAAGTTGAATTATTATGTTTGAGACATATGCTAGCAATCTGTTGTTGACAACATTATTAGACCAGTTTTTCACTGGTAAAGTGAAAACATTGTCATTATCAGATTCTCTCTTGCGTTATATTCAACGGTATATAGGCTAGAGGAGTTATGCTGACACTGTTTAATGTTTATTATCTCCTGACCTTGGATATATAATTGGCTGAATTGAAGAAATGCTGGATTAAGATTGTTTGGATTGTTGAATCGAGATTGCAAATTTAGACCCGTTTGAAGCCTACAGTATTTGCAGATGGTTGGGTTTTAAGTTGTTATTGTGAATTACTATGAAAAAATGTTATTGGCTATAAATTATTGGTTACAATAATATTCAGTTTATAGAAATCTGTACCTTGTAAATTCCTAGAAATATTAGTAAATTATTATAATTTGTTAACTTTTAATAATCCGCTACAGCAAATGAGTGTGTTACTGAAAATTATAATATTGTCTATTTATTGGCTGTAAGTTATAAAATATTCATCATCTTATCAAAAAGTGTGTGTAAACAGTCAAGCCCGAAATTATTCATACCCCTTATAAATTCTGACTTAGTTTTATTCAACCAGAAGGTTTTTGTTTTTGTTTTTTATTGATAATAAGAACTACAAGTGGCATCATTGTGAAAAGAATATATATCTCTTAGCTTTTATTTACCTTTGTACAAAATGTGGCTATTTTTCACACTAAAGTAAAAAAGAAAGATGATTTGTTGTTTGAAACATTTGTTGTAGCATTTAGCACTTTCTCTGACACACACACACACACACACACACACACACACACACACACACACACACACACACACACACACACACACACACACACACACACACACACACACACACACACACACACACCCATTATGGTGTATACTATACTGTAAGTACTAACAATCACATGCTATGTCATTCTGTAAGCAGTCAGAAATAAGAGATAAGAGCAGAGTCTGCCGGGTGTGTCATGTGTGAGTAAATGAGACTTCATAACATGCTTTTACTTTATTTGAAGGTACATTGCTCTACAAATCTGATTTAAAATCAGCATGAGCTTCATGAAATCTAGTTAAAGAACGTCCCTGATTCACATCAGATCAGCACAGATCCTTCCTTAAGTTCCTGTAAGAACAGGGTTTTATGGGAGTTTGACATGTAATCTCACAGATGGTGTGTGTTTTAGGGCTGGAGTGTATTTAAGTGTGTGCAGTTGCTGTGGAGACTATGGGGCGATTGGATTGGTCAGCTGCCATGTCGAGGGATGGCTGAGTTGAGAGATTTAACTGGATTACATTGTGTGCGTCCTGTAGAGTCCATACCGGTCCAGTAAACAACAATAGTCTCTAGTCAATTGGACTTTTTTTTGTTTTGTATTGTTTAGTACAGTGATTGATAATGATGTGACAGGGCATTGATCCTTACTCGATTGTATTTTTACAGCATGTCACTGTAGGTCAGGTCTTACAGAGGAATAACAAATTGAAAATAATCTAATTTTCAGTACATTTCTTGCATCCTGAATGCTTAAAAGGGAGATTCAAGCTAAAGACGAGGATGAAGAATTAAACACAATTGAGAATTGAGAAATTAAGCATTTCGATCATTTGACACATTTGTGGGGGGTGTTTGGGGGATGTGGCGCGGCGCGACTGTTCAGACTAACACAAGGAGTCATCATGGTGTTAATTTGTTTCTTTTAATGACAGCAATAAATGACTGAACAATTGTTTGAACTGTACAAGCGTTAAGCTAAAAATTAACATTTATTTTTATGTCTGTTTTATCCACAAAGTGTGCAGCTTTTGTCACTGCAGTGTATTTTTCTGGGCTTCTGGGAGATAGATATTGATATAAGGATACTTACTAAATTAAGTATACTTTTATACCTGACCTTTACTTAAGTATACTTCTTTTTTTTGTATTTGCTGACTTACTTACTAAGATCAGTCTTGTACAGCCAGGGAGAGTGTTGTCGCTCTGACTGCCAAGTTGGGTCAAAGCTAGGGATGCTCCGATCGGGATTTTTGCAGCTGATACAGAGTACCGATTCCTTGTCATTGTGATCGGCTGATACTGAGCACCGATTCTAAGGCTTCAAGCTTTATAATGCATTAAGCACAATTTCCCTCTAAATATGAACCTTAAGAGAAGATCTTGCCTTACCTAAGAGAATAAATGAAGGATGCTGCATATAATACCTTAAACACATCTCTTATAACCATTTAGGTGTGAACATGTCATGGCCAGAAGCAGCTTTCACAGAAAATAATTCATCCATTCATTCATTTGACTTCAACTTAGTCCCTTATTTAGCAGGGGTCGTCACAGCGGAATGAACCACCACAGAAAATAATATAACACCGATATAAAAACTATTAAGAAAAATTACAAACAAAAGAAAATGAATGAATGAATGAATGAAATTATAAATAATGCAATTTGGAAACATTGTAAATGATGAAAGAAAAGTTCAACATGTCTCAAACAAAAACAAGTTTGGAGCGTGTGTTTGATGCATAAGAATTAAAATGCACACCTATAAATCTAATACTTCTTTACCAAAAGGAAATAGGCCTACAGTATACATTGTTTATTGCAATAAGTATATTACAAGAAGTTATATCATTAAATATTCATGTTAAAAAATAAATTAAGTTTTATTTGTCTAATAATTCCAGCCAGCTTTTAGTAACTTTTGCAATATTGTCAAAAACACACTTTCAGTTGATATATGTAAAAAGGCCTAAATACATGCAAAACCATTACATTATTTTGCTCGTCTCCAACTATTGACAGCAGATCACTGAATGAGAGAGAGAGGGAGGGATTTGCACTTGCCATATCTTTACTGCTCTATTGATTTAACCTAAGAAATGTAATGTTTAGACCATCACTGTGCCTCTCGCGATCTGTTCTCTTCCTCATTCACTGTCGTCACCAAGATTTCCAGGTATTTTAATCCGTTTTTGGGGATCACAGAGCCGGTATAAATTTGCGGGAGACTCGCGGAGCTTCCGGGAGAGGTCATAAGATTGGACGAGGCACTAGATAGCGGCGATCGTTCTGCTTGTGTCACAGTAGCTTAAAACACTGGAAATACAATGGCTGCACTTGCAACAAAGAGCATCACTCACGCGAGTCGTGCCAATAAACATGCATAATATACGGGAGAGCACGTGCTTCTTCTGTGCTGTCAGGTGTGGCGCATGCACTCTCATTTTCATACAGCTGAGAGTGGCTGTGTAAACTCCACCATGCGCGTAGAGACAGAAATGACATGCTGTTGTGTAAATAAGATATTACATATTTAGCTAGTTAGTTTGTTTATTAAAATAAGTTGTCATCTGGCACTATAGAAAATTACATTAACTTGACTTCAAGTGGGGGCGGGGAAAGCTGTTGCGAGGGCGGGGTGCCCCCCTAAATTAATGGTAGGGGAAACACTGGCATTAACCAATCCAGTAGTTGCATGATTATGACATATTGTCTGTAGTTGGCAACGGGACAACAGTTCATCAAACTGGGCCTTTTCAGTTGGAGGTACCACTGAAAGCAGCCATCATCCAGATGCAGCGTCTTAAGAAGTTGATGAACTCACCAAGCTGGTTGCACCTCTGAAATACAGTATTTGCTAGATCCCGACATGGCGCCAAACGAAGCTACACAGTTTTTCAGCCTTCTAAAGGCTGATTTATACTTCTGTGTCAAGCGCATGCAGTCGCATAGCCCTTTCGTGGCTGACGCGAACCTCTCAAAAAAATGTAACTATACTTTAAAACGATGTGTAGCGCAAGCTCTGTGATTGGTCGGCTTGGTACTGTTGACGAGCGTGGGCGGTGCTGAGAGCCACAAGCCCGATGGAGCGAGAGTTTACAAGTGTGGAGTCCGTTAAGGAAAGCTCCACATGGAAACTTTTGTTATGTGTTTACCTTATGATTAAAGTTGTTGCACTTCCACCGATTCCCGCCTCTGAATGAGCGAGTTAGAGCTACTTGTAGCATTTAGAAAAAACTAAATACCCACGAAGAAACACGACACAGAGGAACATAAAAACCTACTGCCAGCTAGCAATTCGGAAGTGTTATTGCAGAGCTACACGAACAGCATGCAGAACTATAAATGCAAGGCTACGCGCAAGGCAGGCACCGTGGGTCATGGTGATCACTTGATGCAGATGTATATATCAGCCTTAAAGCACATAGGCCCAGTTTCACAACCAGGGCTTAGCTTAAGCCAGGACTAGACCTTAGATAAATTAAGCTGTTTAAGCCACATTTAAAAAAACAGCCTTAGAAAAATACATTACTGGTGTGCACCTGTAGACAAAAAATGACACTGACATCTCACTGCAAGTTATTTTGAGTTGAGACAGCTCAAACATGCAATTTAATCCATGACTAGCCTTAAACCTTGTTTGTGAAACCGGGAGATAAAGTACAGCTACTCTCTCAATGGCGACGCTGTAGCGCAGTAGGTAGTGCTGTCGCCGCAAAGCAAGAAGGTCACTGGTTCGAGCCTCAGCTGGGTCAGTTGGCATTTTTGTGTGGAGTTTGCATGTTCTCCCCGCGTTTGCTTGGGTTTCCTCCGGGTGCTCCAGTTTCCCCCACAAGTCCAAAGACATGTGGTACAGGTGAATTGGGTAGGCTAAATTGTGCGTAGTGTATATGTGTGAATGAGAGTGTATGGATGTTTCCCAGTGATGGGTTGCGGCTGGAAGGGCATCCACTGCGTAAAACAGATGCTGGATAAGTTGGCGGTTCATTCCGCTGTGGCGACCCCAGATTAATAAAGGGACTAAGCTGAAAAGAAAATGAATAAATGAATGAATACTCTCTCAACAAAATCCAGGTCAGCCATTTAGCAACATAACTGGAGTTGTAGGCAGATAGACGCCCCTCCCATAATGCAAATCTGCATCTATTGTGAAGTGAAATTCACATGAGAATGAAGCGAATAAATTCAAAATGTTCAAGCGCTCAATTATGCGTGAATATTGGGATCTATTTGCGCAAGCTGCATCTAGTGTGAACTCCCCATTGCTCTTCTTTACATGATAAACGGACATAATGTAGGTCTTTTAACCATAAATAAACATGACTTATTATTTAACTTGATGTGGTAAACAGTACAGAAATAAAATAAAAAAAACGTCCATTTGCTTGCTAACATTTGAACGCTGTTAAGCAGGTTCTTAAACACTGCTGATTGGCCAATGGGTTCACATTCTCAGTATGACTGTGATTGGCTCCACTGATCATCGCTGGATGTTCTTCACCAAGGACTTACACAGAAACACAAGACACTTTCCCATTTGAAAGCCACGTCTATCAGAGCAGTGCTCGAAATTGCGACCGCGTCGGTCGCATATGCGCCCAAATTATTATCTATGCGACCTCAAAATATATTTGGGAGCATTTGTGCGAGTGCATAAAATTGTTGCATGCGGCCGGTTTTCACTGCAAAATGTTCACCGCATGCGCAGATTTAGGACACATTCACGCAGAATGCATCTTTGCACTTGAAACGCAGCGCTCAGGAACAGTTTAAAACTGTTGCCATGTCAACTTGCTGCAGTAAACAAAGCCCGCAATGCCTGCCCCGCCTTCGCGCTCTTTTTATTGGCCCACTGCGCTAAAACTGATTGCGAATGGATTGGTTAAAATCAGCTGTCAATCACTCAGTCAACGCCTTCTGCCTTCAGATGACAGGAGAGCTACAACCGCTAAAATGTAAAGCGCTGAAGATGAGAATGACAACAACACGGTCAGATTTTGTTTTAGAAACCACCTAAAGCTACAAGTAATGGCACATCTGATTACTGATCGTGGTGAATGTTGATCCCCAATCTACATTTGTCGAAGAGTGGATAAAAGACTTCCATTGGCTTCAAGTCCGCTATGAAAATAACTAAAGCATTCACTGTAAAGTCTGTGGGACAGAATTTTCAGGTAACTGTTTGCCACATCTACACATTTTAAGCACAAGATGTTCTGTTTAATCCTTCATTTAATCGCCAGATGCTGTCAGCCGTGCCGCTATAAGTAAAAGTTAACACCAGGTACACCATCGCAAAAGGGCTTGCATTGACTAAGATTAAACTAATATTGCAGCTCATGAAAAGACCCGTACTGCTATTAAAATGACGTATACAAATAATAAGGTATATGTCAAAAGCATCTGTGCAATATCAGATCCTTGAGAACGCAGCACGTTAACAGATTCATTCAGGTCACTCAATTATGTTATAAAAATGTATTTTCTTGTGATAACGGGATTTCATTGAGACATATTTTCCTCACGCAAGCATATATTTTTTTTGCTTGTTAGTTTTGATTAGTGTTGATTTCAAATGCAATAAGTCTGTTTATATAAAACTTAGCAACGATGCTCATAATTGTTGGGTGCGACTAAATTTTGACTGGTGCGCCTAAATTTTTAAAGTTAGGACCACCAGTGCTACAAAGCAAAAAGGTTAATTTCGAGCCCTGTCAGAGAATCTGTCTATTGACATTTTGCTGATATTTTGATAGACGTGGTTTTCAAATTCTCTACAGGCCAATCAGCACTGTTTAAGAATGTAATCAACAGTGCATATAGGTTAAATTTCTGTACTGATTGAAGTGAAGTCACTACTTTTGACAACACTAGTAAATGACACATGATGTAGTGAAAGCAATATTAAGTAATCTGAAGTGGGATATGATGAGCTTTTAGACTTTCATAGATCTTAGAAATATTGGTGGAGATATGTGTAGTGTTCCCAGTGGTCGGAACTGGGAAAGATTTTTGTTATTATAATGTCTTTTAGGGGAAATAAAATAACTGCCATAACTGCTGTACCCAGCACAGTAGGATCTAGCAGTTACATAAGTGTGTGTCGATTGTGTGAATACATGTCATACGAAAACAACAGCACAGTATTTTAAAGTGTTACAACACAAAAACATACACAAAGCTAATCTTAATGGCATTTACCATTCATTTTTGTCTGGGGTGTTGTGGTCTTTTCTCAGCCTTGTTTATATGTAGTACGTCAAATTTTTGTAGGTAATTTTGCCCTCCCTTTTGCTCTGTCAATCACACAACATGTATGTCTACATTCTGTTTTTGTTATCTCAAACCCCACAAAACACAACAAAATCAGAGTTGCGATCACAGCATCCCCTATCCTCCAGTTTTCGATTTAATTGAAATTAAATTGAAATATGTTTGATGTCACCTTGCAGCTTTTCTGATTTGCTAGTGAGGGCGTGAATGCCACTAGGAATGTGGCATGACTGGACGATTTTGTTCTCAGTGCACTGGCCTAGTGGATAGTTCCTATAACTACCCATTGTGAAAGCTCCTATAGTCTGTAGAATCCCCCCTGCAGGAAGGCCTGAAGCTAGTTCTGTGATTTGCCGTCATTCTTGAAATGAATTTTTGGGGATTATTTGAAGTGAGCATTTCCAAGAGAAGGCAACAATTCATGGGATTCATATTTGTCTGGCCTACAAAATATGTTCTACTTGCTCTTTTTGTATTTTGAGACCAAAATTATTATTATTTTTTTTTGCAAATAAGCTACTTTGTGGCCTGGTGAATTGCTAAATTAGTGTTTGAGTTTCTGAGAATTCATTTTGTGTATTGCAATTTGCTTGCACTGTATAATTTGTAATGTATATTGATGCTGGTGATACAGATACACCAGTTTATTACATAGCACTACAGTGTTACACTCAATACACACAATATCTTGTTCAACTGGCTAGCTAACTACAGCTAATATGGTGCTCAATTATAGGTTCGGTTTCTTTATTGATTTGATTCTTTTTACATGGATCACGTTGCTGATGTAACTCATCAGGTTCTACTTGTTGTTTTGGATGTTGTTCTCCTGTTTTAACCCGAGGGGCGCATTAATGCATGGGCTTACAGGGGCTGCAGCCTATCTTGGGGGGGTGGGGTGTACTGACTGCAAAAATAATAAGAAGAAAATGAATAAAAATAAATATTATTGTAAGGTTTCTTGGTAGCCGTTCCAAAATCAGTTAACCACTTTTGAAGCAAAGGCAAATAAATGTTTGTGCAGGCTATAGACTACTGGTGATTGATAGAGAAGCTGAGCTTCAGATTCAATTCGTATGACATTGCAACCAAATTGCAAATTAAACTCAGAGAGGCTTCAACATTCACCTTTGCAAAACTGACCTTAGCTGCCATTTGTCATGGGCAGGATCATCTTGTCATCTCTTGAGACCGACATTCTTCAAAAACTGCAATTTATGGAGATTATACTATTATTTATAGTGCATGTTTTTAAAGCATAGTCTATTATGGGAAAGTAAATACTGTAATCATTGCCTATTTAAGAAATGTTAGTTAAGTAGTGTAATTAAATAACGCAGTTTTAATAGTGAACTAATAAGGTCCATTCACATATTGCATCTTTTGCATGCTCAAGTTCATTATTTTCAGTGGCAGGCAAATAGTGAGCGCATGGACATGCACATGGAGATTGGTTTGCGTTTGGGGGTCTACTGTTAAGCTTTGGCCCAGGGCTCTCTAACTGCCAAAATGGTCCCCTGCTGACCCTCATGGAATGAGAAACAAATCAGGGTGAACAAATCGTACAAACACACCCTCTGATGTGTAATCGCCATGGGCCTATGGCAGCTCAAAGGCATTTAGGAGTCTCTCCCAAAAGTTTGATTTGGTGAGCTGTTTCAAACTGCCGAAACGAACTTAAAAATTATATTGTTACAGTCGAATTTTGTCAAAATTACATAATTTTAGTGAATTTTCAATTTAATCAAAAGCGTACTGGGGCCTTTACTCCTATCCGGGTCACGGCACCAATCTATCCCATTCATTTATATTAATTGAGCTCATTCAGAGCCAGGAGAGTGAGGTTTACCTTTTGCTAGCTGCTAGTTACTCTCAATGTTTGAACTTAAGCTGGTAGCATAAGTCACTGGTTTAATACTAAAGTAACACTGAAGACCACTAACATCGTTCACTAGCATGTTTCTTGAGGTCAGGAAATTGAGCTTTGCTCACACAGCGCTTACTAACTGTCCACTATTTCAACAACAATATTTTAACTTCCAACTATTATTTTATTTTCCCAAATGTTGGAAGAACTGTCTGATCAGAAGTTAACTGGATAGTCAAACATTAGGAACTTCTGTCTTTTATTGTGCAATTCAGGAAAGAACAACAAATAAATCATTTATCAGAGAATTCAGGAAATACCTAAAGTGTAACAGCTTTCTACTAGACAAATAATGACATACATCCATGAGTGTAAGTACATAATGAAACGGTTTTCATTGGTGGTTGAGCTGTTTTGGGAATTGGGCCTTTAAGGTTTATTTGTGTTTTCTTTAAAGTCTGAAGGTAGTTCACACACCCCCTGCCTACACCTCTTCACATTCTTCTTCTGTTGTTCGCTCGTCTAGTGCTCTGCACCTCGTGGTCTCCATTCTTTCATCTTCAACATCAGTAAAGACAAAAATAGAGAGATCACACAAAGACCAAAAGCATTGACAATAAGGCACCTGAAATAGCCAGACAACCACACAAGTGTGTGTGTTTTTTTTTTCTTAGGCCGCTCTTGAGGATGTGGTGTAGACAATATAACTCAAATACTACCTGTTTATTAGCTTCCCTGTTTCTTCTGATCTAATTTCAGCCACTGTTTTTGTGTAGTGTATTAGCAGTACTGGCTATTGTTTGACCTTGCTTGTGAGTTGTTTTGATACTGAGGGAGAAAATGTGTGTGCACATATGTGTGTTTGTGTGAAAGAGAGAGTGTGTGTGTGTTTAGTGTGTCTTTTGAGTTAATTACCCTCATTACCCCCTGCTCGTACCCTTGTGAGTGGCAGCACTAATGAGAAAAATGACTCATCCAGAATGCACTGAAATAAGAACCTGAAATGAGATGAAGAGGGATAAAAAAAAATACAAAGATGCAGTTTCATTTCCCCCCCCCTCAACGTGTGATGTTTCTTAATCTATACAAGATTTGATCATGATATATGATTGATGTGAGCGATAATGTACTGTGACACAGGACAGCTTCACCAGCTGCCAGCTGAAGATTGGTTTTATGGATCATATGGTCACCGATGCCTTCAGAATGCTAAAAGAAAATGGAACCGATATTATTAATTCAGAATATTCTGCACTTATGATAATTATGTTGTGTGTTTTAAGTATTCTACTAATTAGCTCATGTTCGGCATCGGATTAACATTTAATTATGAATCATTGACAAGTATAATTCTGATTCCTACTTGATGACTGGATGAAAAGCTAAGAGTAAGTGGCTGCTTGCTCATCCAAATTGAGGGAGCTCCACAATTCTAAATATGACTCAGGGTACTGCTCCAAATCAAGCATTTTTATTGCATGCCAGGCAAAAAAAATCAAGTCTATTTATTTGGAAAGTAAAACCACATCTCTTCTGAACAAATTGTATGATTCCTGAAATCATTCAGGTTCATAGATCAAAAACTACAGCATGAAATTTTTATTCAAAATAATAATAATAATAATAACAATAATAAATAATTAAAGCTGCAAACTGCAATGAAAGGGACCTCGCACCTGAGCTCACCATCGCCTGGTGGCCTTAAAATGACAGAGAACTGTGGACAATAAACATTTAAGCTGATCTACTTAAAAAAAAAAACTTAGAAAATCACCAATTGATGCCAAACTTCCTTCTGTCAGCAGGTGGCGCTATGACTGTGACTCAATAATGGCATGTAGATGTCCTCAGGAGAGGAATCTCATCAAACATGTGAATTTTCAGGCAGATCGGACATTGTTTGGCTGAGTTATAAGTACTTCCTCCTCCATGGCAATACACTGAACTTTGTCAGTCCGCCACAGATACGCCCTTTGACGAAAACTCTAGATCTTCACAATTTACCATCACAAAAGACTTTGGATTATACTAACATAACTTGGATTCAGTCTGATAAAATTTCTAGGAGGAGTTTGTTACACTGTAAAACATGTCATTTCCTGTTGCCAGCAGGTGGCGCTATGACTGTAATTAAGTATTGGCATATAAATGTATTCAGGTCAGGACTCAAACGTCAAACGTGGATTTTAAGGAAAATCAGACAATGCATGCCTGAGTTATAACAACTTTCTGTTTCATGGCAAAACATTACAGTTTGTGAGGCTGCCACGGACACGCCCTTCAACGAAAACTCTAGATCTTCGCAATTTAACATCGCCAAGGCCTTTAAATGACAATACCCAATTTTGGTATTGATCTGATAAAGTCACAAGGAGGAGTTCGTTAAAATACAATGCCTGGAAATGACTTCTTGTTGGGTTTGAGATTTTGCTCCAAGAGACTTTTTTTGTAGGTATTGGTATGTTTGATATTTGTAACAATTTTGGTGTGTGTGCGTGAAATGTAGCTTGGGGGCTACTTAGTTAAAGTTTATAGGTGGCGCTGTTGAGCCATTTTGCCACGCCCACTTCTGAAACCTATCCGCTTGTTAAATTGTGACGTATCGGTGATGTCGGAATACTGTTTCGGGGTTCTAGCCGCTACTCATTTGAATTGAGAAAATATTCGTTTATGACCACTTTTTAGCCATATCACACATTAAAGTGAATTTTATATTAAATTATGGTGTACACGGCAGTTTCTGGACTTGCATCACAAATACCAAAATGTTAATAATTTATAAAAAATATATCACTATCTGGACATCTGATATTATGCATGGATATATATATATATATATATATATATATATATATATATATATATATATATATATATATTGTGATCGTAATTTTCGAAAGTATTACATTGCTTTGTAAACGTTTATTATTACCATTTGATGAGTCTTCCCATACAGTTTGATATAGCGCTTGAACCTGGAAGCCGATATGCATGATGTCACACTTAACAAGTGGATAACAAATGTACATTTTCGGCACTTTGCGTATATGCAAAGTTGTGCGAGCCTCCGGGCATGTTTAGACCCTCAAAAATGTGATTAATTCTAGAGAAGAAGAAAAAGCGGAGCTATTCCAATGGGGCCTACGCACCGTAGGTGCTCGGTCCTTAATAATAGAATAGTAAATAATTAGTGGTTTTGATTGGCTTTTTTTCTTAATAAGCAAATACATACGCAAGCATGTATTTGTAGCTACTTGGCAAACTTCCCTAATTATTTTTTAAAGATGGTGTTTTCAAAAGCAAAATGTCTAAAGAGCTATCTTGTGTCTTTTACTCAGATGCCCACGTTGAGCATGTGGGTGTGTTTGCACAGCTAACTAGATGGATGATCATAGGAAGGAAGTCACTCTGGAATGTGATTACATTTCATGGTAAACAGTGGAACATGAGGAAATGGATCCTGTGCCCTTTTGCTGTGTACACACACACACACACACACACACAGATTTGAACTAACAGGGTTTTAACTCTTAACCTTGAAATGTTACAATATTTTTTTTACAGGTGGGATACTAGAATTAGACGTGTCAAAAGCTTCATTTCATGACCTAGCATTTTAAAAGGTTAGTTCAGCCAAAAATGAAAATGATTCTATTAATTACTTACCCTCATGTCGCTCCAATCCTCTGAGACCTTCGTTCATCTTCGGAACGCAAATTAAGATATTTTAGATGAAATCTGAGAGCTCTGTTGTCTTCCAGAGACCTTCAAAGTCCAGAAAAGGAACCACAAACAAAAAATATTTTTGTGCACCAAAAACTGTAAAAATTACCTTTATTTTCCCTCGTCTTCCCCAGGCTGTCGTGGTGCATGTTTACTACAGGCAGTACAACATTTTGCTATTAGAGTGAGTTGCGGCATAATTGAATATGTTTAGTTAAGATGGTCTATTTTGCCTTATATCAGTAAGCAACGTGTTATTTACTTACAGGACAGATTTACACCTGAAGCAGCTCTTTCTTTGCAAAACAGAAGCCTCATATGGTGTGCGTACACGTTTTGTTGACCACATTTTGAGGGATTTCTTACTTTCCTGCACATGTCTGGTTTAATAGTGTGTTTGTGTGTGATTCAGTAATGAATCCAAACTCATAGGTGCATGATAGTAACATGACATTTGCTCACTTGCAAATTCCGCTTTACATGTAGTCAGTTCCCCAGACACCTGATGAACCACTTCCCTATAGGGAGGCCCACACACACAAGCCCACAGAACTGCAGAAACGCTCCATACTTCCATAGAATACAAATGCCAGACATCTGCAACATCTAGTCTATCTTTATACATTCATACACAAGTTCTTTGTATATATTTAAATTAAAAAGGAAGTGCTGAATCCATTTGCAATGATTTATATGCGAATTGGGTCATGTAGGGAAACAAACTTGTTTACAAGATAATGAGTTGATAAAATGAACACTTTTGGGGAAGAGTTAATCTATGTGAGGAACAGGCAGATCAGAACTGTTTCAGCTTTTGAAGTTTTGTCTGTGAAATAATTTATTACTTCAGGATGGATAGGCATTCTCATCACAAATTCAACAAACATATTACACTGATTTTTACAACCATCACCAGAAACATCTTAAGATTGATGTTTCTTTTTTGTGTGTAATTATTTAAAGGATTTATTCTAGATAGACTCTAAAATGTGGTTGGGCTCTTTACCTGCAAGTCAGATGGTCTCATCCAGTTTTGGCCAGAATATGTTTAAACTATAATACTTGTATTCACTCCCTTCAAACAATCAAACAGCAAATTTAATAGCAATATCCTAATATATACCATTCTTATTTTTCAGTCCTTATCAATCAGTCCAAACCTCTCAGCAAACCAAAAATAAATGTATTAGTTAAATAAAACCATTACATTGCATAGGAAACATGCCTACATAGACGAGAGTGGCAAACAGCATGACAAACCATTTTCTGAGTCTTCTATTCCCCCTCTTTATTTTTGTCATTTGTCCAGCTGCAGAGTGAATAAAAGAGGGGAAATTCATGCTGGGCATTTTGTGAGGTGCATTATGATCCGTCTTCATCGCATACGCTCAGTCGCAGTGCTGTGCAGTAGGATGTTACTATGCCTCTGCATATCTGAATTAAACAAATCCCTGGCTCAACATGCATTATTAAAACTCAGCTGTGCCATACACTTGCGCTTCAACTTCCACAATTGCAGGGCTGTTATCACATCAATGTAACACTCTGTTACTTCTGACATACTGCAAGAAGGTCTAGTTTTGCTTTGTCCACACAACAGACCCTCAAAAACTCAAACCAACATCAGATCTATCAAAGCTCAAATGCAGACTAATACCAAATCTCCAAAAGCTCTGTTCAACACCAGACCTTTCAAGGCCTAAATATGGATTAATACCAGGTCCCCAAGTCCAAAATAAATACTCAACTACTTAGACCCATGTCAAACCCCTCCATAACCCAGTGTCAAATCCTGATCAAAGCTGGGCTCTGAATAAAACTCTGGAACATTGCTCAAACTCTGAAACATTGTCTAAACTCTGATATGGAACTGATCCTGAACCTAGAATTGAATAGGGGAACCTGTGACATTGATGGTGGGCAGAACTTCAAAAGGTTCTGAGTGGGTACCACTCTCAGCTTAGGTGGTTCCAGCTCTAGCACCGTCCTTATTTAAAAAGAGGTTTAAAATGAGACAAATTTTTGACCCATCACAACCATAATTCTTACTAATATCAGACCTTCTAAAAGGTAAACCAATAATAGACTCCTTAAGATTTAGACCAACAATAAAGTCCAAAGACATGTGGTACAGGTGAATTGGGTCATGAATTCGGGAATAAGCCGAAAAGAAAATGAATGAATGAATAAATCCTAGACACTCAAATATGCATCTTTTCCACACCTACTATGGAGCAGACAATTCCAGACCCTTAAGACCAATAACTGAACCTGTATGGAGAGCCCAAAGACTCAAGTCTGATCCCCCAACCATACAATAAAGATTCTTCAAAATTCACAGCATTTGCTGATCCCACAAGACCCGTTGGCTAAACCAGTGCCAAAACTCTGACTAATACTAGACCCTTGATGTTCCTGATATACAGTAGACAACATTTGATGTTTGTTTGTTTTTTCATAATTGTGCAAAGACTTTGGTGAAAGGTGATGACAAATGTTGACTACTGTAGACAGGCAGGGCAGGGATGGGCAACTCCAGTCCTAGAAGCCCACTATTCTGCAGAGTTTACATTGTTTTCTAATTAAACACACCTGATAAATTTAACATCTTAAAGTTTGCTTAAATTACAGGTATGTTTTGTTAGAGTTGGAGATGAGGGACTAACACCAGAGTTGCCCATTCTTGATCTAAGCATGAGGCCAGTTAAAGATCTCTTGTGATCAAATCAATTCTCAATCTGTTGAGGTTCAAATATAGACCAAGTCTTAAAACTTCCAGATGCAACGATAACAACCTAACCACAATACCTAGCCTAACACCTGTTAGGGGTCATGAAAATTCCCAGCAGTATATGCTGGGAATAAACTGACCTACCTTGTCTCATAACAGAAGCAAAGTGCTTAATCCAAACCAAGACCTAGTTTGTGTACTACCACTTTTATGTGATCTTAATTAGTTTCAAGACCAATATCCCAAGATAACACACTGTGCAGGAATAGAATGTGGTTAACTGCCTCAGATGGAAAAATACATTGAATCACATGAATCTCTGCTTTAAACTCCAATGAGGAAAAGTTGGCAACCCAAAAGTGGAATAGTGTAATGGTACAGTTTCTGACTTTTCTTAATGTTGTCTCTCTCTATTTTTGGATATGTTGCACTGAAAGCTGCAGTATTTTAAGGATAGAAAGTCTGGATGCTGAAGCCATCAATTTCCCATAAGGCCACAGTGATTGAGACCAGCAGATTGATTTGTGCTTGCTGTCAGCTATCATCGGTCTAGTTGTATAACAACAATATAATTGAAATTCTGTGTAGGCAAGAAAATCTTTTTTATAAAAGCATCACTAAATTATCAGGACGGTGGCTCAGTGGGTTGAGCTGTCACCTCACAGCAAGAATGTCGCTCGTTCGAGCCCCTGCTGGGCCAGTTGGCATTTCTGCGTGGAGTTTGCATGTTCCCCCCGTGTTCATGTCGTTTTCCTTAGAGTGCTCTGTGTTTCCCAGTGCTGGGTTGTGGCTGGAAGGGCATCCACTGCGTAAAACATATGCTGGATAAGTTAGCAGGTCATTCCGCTGATAAACCCCTGATTAATAAAGACTGATGAATGAATGAATTATCATGAAGAACAAACTGTGTGCCTCTCTGAAATCGCCCCTATATCCTTAAATAGTGCACTCTTTGAGGGAGCACCCATTTGTAGTTGTTTTTGACATGCACTCAATCAATCCTATAGTTCACTACAATAATGAGTGTTTCAAAAATGTACACAAAACAGTTAGAAAACACCCAGAAACTGTAAGAGTTTGCGAGCTGAATAAATTGCCACATCCACAGTGGAATCATTTCAGTGTAAGTTTATATATAAATTATTGTTGAATCTATGTGTGTATACATGACTAAAATCAAAATATCTATATAGCTCACTAAGGGCCAATCCTACCCCTTAGACCTTCCCCGTACCACTACCCCTCGTTTTGCGTGTTCCCAATTTTCTTTAGCTTGAAGGCGTAGGGCTAAGCGGAAAGGCTAGATAGCACTTCAAACAGAGATTTTTCAGGACCACACTCGAAACCAAGGGGTAATAACATTTCTACAACGGCAGCATGGCTGCACACAAAAGTCAGGAGATGCACAAATTAGTATTTTTTGTCATTATTACGATTTTTTACACCAAACAAGCATATGTTTTAATACATTCATAACTGCGTTCGTGTTTTACCGTCATGGTTTTAAAAAAAAAAAAAAACTACAAAATTTCACTATCTATAATCCATAATATTAACTCCTGTATAGCATTCCCACAACATTCTGTCACTCGATGACACTCGAATACCCTGTCAGAAAAGTATAGGGGCTGCGGCAACCTTTCTGGTGAATTCAATCGCTCATTTTCATTCACTCCTTTAAGTGGACAATGCTAGATGACAAATGTATGGAATAGTGAATGAGGTTATATGTGGGCAATTTCGGATACAGCCTCTGTCTGTTGATCTATTCATCTGTCTCTCTTCAAAAGTAGTACTGAACAAACTCCTCGTTCAGAATCATTGTTCCTGTGCAGGTTCCAGTAACTCTAAGGATTTTTCTTGGAACTTTAAGTGAGTCCCAAATCGCATACTTATGCACTATTTTACGCCATTTTGTAGTATAAATAGTATAAGTAGTGCGTTCACACTGAAGATTGTAAAAATTCGAAGTGCACTTTAAATATCCGGATGATGCACTTATTCAGCTGTTGAAAAGAAGTGTGGAATGTTGGACACTTCATACACTCAATCGTTGCAGATTTGATTACGTTGCTAAAGGGGAGGGGCTAACGGGGAAAAGGTTGTATAAACAAGTCGTTGGAATATGGCGGATGAAACAATCACATCATATAAATGTAAGTTGAGTTATAATTTATTATTGTCATAATTTAATCAGTGCTTTTAGAAAGTATACTTACGATTACATCGCCTCCTGGTGGTTGTAACTGGTACTAGGGCTGTGCAATTTTGGGAAAAATATCTAATTGCGAATTTTTAAATTTTTTTATTATTATTATTTTTTTTTACAGATATTGCGATTTGATTTACGATTTAATTCATGCTGATTTAATTTTAATTCAAGCTCAATAATCTGTAAGCCATGGCAACAACGTAGGGTTTTGGGGAGAGTCGTAAGCGACAAATGGGCATCATGACATAAGATTCAATCGTTTCTTCTCATGTAATGGCATAGTTCACGACAACCGATACCATGTCTGTGATGCCTCACGACACCATCGCAGAAAGTCTAGCATGTTTAATTGTCTAAAGCATAGCGGACTGGTTTTGAAGCACTTCACCTCAGATGTTATTCGTTATTTTTGTTTATATATATATGTATTATATTGCAGCCTCTTGTAATGTCTCATCGTAACGTTTCAAATTGCGATTGCGTTTCGATTTTGATTAATCGCACAGCCCTAACTGGGACCATTTTGATAGGTAATTTTACACTAATAATTTTGCTAAACATTTAATCGTCATTCGCCATTGACTTGGTAATTAATCTAGCAATTGACTAAAGTATTTCTGGTTAGTACAAACCCATTAGTGTTCCATTTGGGATGACACTAATTTCATATACTTTGCTGTTGAGTATGTAAGTGTATAGTGTGCCATTTGGGACGCAGCTATTGCGAAAGTATTATTTACTAGTTGCGCCAATGCTTGCACTGCAGTTTATTAAGCATCAGCTTATACAGTGCTTTAGCTACAGTCCCATGATATTTGGTTAAATCCAGTCATGTGCTTCCCATGGTTTAAACATGGTTGACTAGTGTTATTTTGTGGTGAGCAGTGGTGATGTAATGCTGATGTAATGTTGTCAGGCTATTTTGTGTTTTTGATGCCTTCAGCACATTTCAGCGAGGTAGATGGGTAATTAGATCCAAATGAGGCCATTATGTAGAGATTGATTACAACCGAGGTTACATGTGCTGCTGGATGTCTGCCCAAGACACATACACAAGTGCTGCAGTGAGCCATGCTTACACACTGTCCTTGAGCAAGATCAGCCACTGTGAAAGGTAAAGGCAGATGAATAGCATGCTTGGAGGTGTCTTTGTGTAATCGTTTATGCATGGACATATGTGTAATTTAACTCCTGCGTTTGGCATATGATTATAGCCATGTTTTTGCAGGTTTGCTGTGGTTGTCTTGTGCGTTAAGGCTAAATGACAAAAAAAAACAACAACACCGACAGCATTTATATGACTATAAATCACTCTCAAATGTCTCATTTCACTTCATATTGTTGGTTGTTCTGAGCAGTGCAGAGATGACTCTTGTGGGAACTAGTAGAAACAAGGATGAATGGACACATTTATGTATCACGATTTAGTCTGTTATGATTATGTGATTGCTAGAAATGATTTTTATTTGTTTTCATTATATAAAAATGTTTATATGTCTCTTGGACCGTCTTTTAGATGGTGCTCTAAAGACACATGTTTTACTGTCAGTATCTCTGTATTTGTATTCCTGCCCAAATGTCTGTCTGACAGTCTATTAGGGCTGCATGAATAATTAAAAGAGATTTATATTATTCAGTAAGTCCTTCTGTGAGATTATTCTGTAGTCGTGTGATAATTAGTCGATCAATACAATCATTGAATCAATAAAAGCAGTTAAATCCTCTCTTTGAGATGTATCTTCTTTGAACATTTTAGCATTTTCCGAGCCCTCTGGCCAGAGACATCGCTAGACCCAATTTACTGGGGCACTTGCCCCAGTAAAAATCGCCAGAGCCCCAGTAAATGCTTTGAGATATGATTTAATTCATATATTGAAAGTGTATCTATTAAGAGTGGTAATCCCGTAATAAAGACATTATTCTCTGTGCAACCAAACCAACGCTGGCGAAAACAATGTAGTTTAATCAAAAAGCAAACTGACGCATCTCTGCATGTGCGCAGACAGCCATACCCGCGCACCTCACACACCGCTTGTTCTTGTCCCGGTTGTTAACGGTATGCACACCGAAAAAAGTACTTGCTGCTCACGCGCCGCTCATGCGCTATGATACTGCCGTAATAGCCTTTTATGTGGAGGTTTTGGCACGCAGTGAGTTTTGCAAGTCAACAAAACTAAAGTTTAAATAATATGATTACTAAACATGGCTACTGATAGATTTTTGTATGAAGCAAAAAGGAGGGATGACGAGTCAGGGTGGTAAGACTTAATAAACCTAATTCTCTGCCATGTGTCAAGTCTAAAACACTAATCTAAATCTAAGAAACATATTTTTTGTATTCTATGGAATTGTCTATAGAATTTCATTCAAATTAAATTATTATTCATGCAAAAGATTGCATATCACTCCAGTTGTGTCTTTACATTTGTTTTCTAGTTAGATTTAAGATTCATTTCTGTAACGTACAATAACAATAATACTTTTATTTATTTATAATTTACAGTTAAAATCAGAATTATTAACCCCCCTTTAAAGTTTGTTTTCTTTTTTAAATATTTCCCAAATGGTGTTTAACAGAGCAAGGACATTGTCACAGTATGTCTGATAATATTTCTTCTTCTCTAAAAAGTCTTATTTGTTTTTTTTCCACTTGAATAAAAGTAGTTTTGAATTTTTTAAAAGCCATTTTAAGGTCAATATTATTAGCCCCTTTAAGCTATATTTTTTTTCGATAGTCTACAGAACAAACCATCGTTATACAATAACTTGCCTAATTACCCTAACCTGCCTAGTTAACCTAATTAACCTAGTTTAGCCTTTAAATGTCCTATTAAGCTGTATAGAAGTGTCTTGAAAAATATCTAGTAAAATATTATTTACTGTCATCATGACAAAGATAAAATAAATCAGTTATTAGAAATGAGTTATTAAAACTATTATGTTTAGAAATGTGTTGAAAAAGTCTTCTCTCCGTTAAACAGAAATCGGGGGGAAAATAAACAGGAGGGCTAATTTAGGGGGTTTAACAATTCTGACTTCAACTGTATTTATTTAATTTTTGTATTATATATACATGCTCCAGTAGAGCTTTATGTCTAGCAACGCCCCTGCCTCTGACCTTTGGAAATTAACTACTGATCACAGAACCGTACTTCCCCTACAACATGTGCATGACAATCACAGCTTTTGTTAAATTGTGATTTAAATTTCATTTCGGTTTATGATGCAGTCCTACTCTCTGTCCTTTTATATGTCTTATATACATGTATCTTGTATATGTCTGTCTGTCTTCTAGCAGTCTGTATTATGGTGCGTTCACACCAGACGCGGATGAAGCTTCAAGCGCGAGTGATTGACATGTTAAGTCAATGCAAAGACACGAATAGACATCCTGTGGCGCGATACAATACCGTGATTTGCACGTATGAAGTGGCGCGAGTTGAGCGTTTTGCCTGTTTGACTCCAGTTAGCTCGCGAATCACTCCAGTTGACAAAAAGCTGAACTTCAGTGGACATTTGTGCCGTGTTAACCAATCGGGAGTTTTATCTTGTAGGGGAATGATTATGACGTAGCGCCTGTTGTTGGTGTCCCTAGGGGAAATCCTCTTGCCGACACCAGACAACAGTTTATCAAAGTGGGCTCGGCTCAGTTCGAAGCACCGCTGAAAGCCTCCATCATCCAGCTATACTGTAGTTCCTGGAGGAGTTGATGAACTCACAGAGCTGGGTGCACCTTAGAAAGGATCTAGTGGACTCAGACACAGCGCCGAATGAATGTACACGGTTTTTCAGCCTTCATAAAGCACAGCTACTCTCTCAATAAAATCCGTGTTAGCCATTTAGGATCGAAGCGAGAGTCACCAGGCAGACAGAAGCCTCGCCCATGACACGAATCCATGTTTATTGTGAAGTGAATTTTACGCACGAATGAAGCGGATTTGACATGCAAATAAAGCGAGTAAACTTAAAATATTCATGCGTCTATTTACATGTGAATAGTGCTATTTATTTGCATGTTCTGCATCTGGTGTAAACACAGCATTACAGTCTAACTGCTTGTGTGCTTATATGTCTATCCATTTGTCCATTTATTCTGTCTATTTATGTCTATCTATCTGCATGTTTTCATGCATAAGTTCTGTCTCAGATCTTCCTAATGGCTCTAAAGTGTTGTTATTCCTTTATTTTTGTAGCCAACTGGATTTCATTTCATTGTTTCTTAATAACATTTAAAAATTAACCAGATTAGGGTGTCTGAATTTCCATGTTAATTCCTTTCATCATTCGTCAGTCCTAGACTGAAGGATTCTGCATTTACAGTCCCACCTGAGTATAATATACAAGCATGTATGCATTTACGTTAAATCCTGAAACAGAGGACAGGAATGAGAGCGAACGATAGAATGAAAGAGAGAGAGAGTTGAGGGGAGGGGCTGTTGTAACAGATGCTCTCTAATTTAAAGCTGGAACGTGTGTGTCAGTGGCGAGCTGGGCTGTGAAGAATAAACGAGAGAGAGAGAGAGAGAGAGAGAGAGGGAGGGAGAGGAGAATAGAGTGGAGCTGTGTTATACAGCTTGCCCTGGCTGTATTGATTTGGATTCCAGAGACTGCGATAGAGAGAGGGAAGTATAGCCACTTTTTCAGATGGTCTCTCTCACCTGACACTCAGACCCACTGCGGTTACAGAGGAAAGAACTGGACATTGTCAATCTGCGAAAGAGTGGAATAAGCACAAGAGGAACTGCACAAGCCCAACTCTGCTTAGAAGACGAGTGTGTGTGTTTGTGAAAGACAGAGGCAAGCAGCAAGAAATCTTCTATATTGAAGACCGTCACGGACCCTTGTGTTTGGACCGGTGGGACCTGGAGTGCGGAAAGCTAATTCTGCAGGATGCTTTGCTGTTTTTAACCTCTTTGAGTGGATTTGATGCGGTTTTTAAAGTACCGAAGGAGACGCTGAATTAGATGTTTTGTGATTCATTTATACATTCTAAATTAGTGATGTGCTTTAATTGGTCTTCCGGACCGAAGCTGCCGTTGGATTTGTTTTGAAAGCAAAATGATAGGAATAAGCTGCAAATCAGTGGAAAAGGCAAGAGACGTAATAAGGAGGAGACGGCTTGTGATAAAATGAATGGAAGGATTTGCTGTGGGTATGGCGGCTATGCAAATGGAAGTCCCACCTCTTAATTAGAAGAGCCAATAGAATCTTTGCCCGTGTAATCCCAGTTTGGAGATGCAGTTTTTTTGTGATTTGTGCTAACAATATTATTATTATTTTTTTATATTTCTTTTATTATGCGGTTTGATAATTATAGGTGTCCAAGATGGCTATCGAGTTGTGTGTGATATGGTCGAAAACATTTTTGAGCTAAATTCAGACTAGTGATGCTGTTTTTAGTCACTTTACTGCATGGGTGGCAAGAATGAAGCTTTTCACGCTTTGCTCCGCCCTCACCCCACCCTCAGCCACACCTTTTATCAGTTCATTGGCCCCGCCCCTATCTGATCATGCAAGTGCTGCAGATTGTTAAGGAGCTGGTGTCGCCGTCTCGCCGCCGCGCCGGTAGCCGATTCACAGGTGTGTATGTGAAACTAAACGCAAGTTTGTGTTTGGAGTAACTGTACATCTCATGCTTTGTTCATTTTATGGCTTTTCACTGCATATTTGAGTGGTTTCACACTTGTTAACACCTGACATATGTTAATATTTCATGCCTTCTGTGTGTGTGAAGTGTTTGTGTGTTTTTGTGTGTGGTAGAGAAGCCAAGGGCTAAGCAAATTGACATCTTTTTATAAATGCTGCTTTGTTCGGTTATAATTGTTCCAGAGCTGCATGATTTTCTTGTATGGAACATCAAATTGAATGGCTCTTTTTCATACAATGAAAGTGAATAGGGTGAGCAAGCTGTTTGCGCTGAGAAGTGCCTGATGCTGGATAGAATTTGTAATAAAAAGGAAGTAAAGTTTCCTATTGATTTAAATAAAAGTGTAATGAATAAATGAATATTTAATTCCATCTTACAAAAGTTACACACTTTAATGAATGCAGCTGTAAAATCCCCATTAAAAACTGGATGCAGACTGCAGTTTGGCTTTTATTGGATAAGCAAATGAAGTGGAAACTTGAAGTTTGGGTTTCTGAGCTAGGGCTGGGCAATTAATCGAAAAGTAATCAAAATTGACATTCAGAACCTATAATCGATCTAGTTTTTCCAGGTCAATTTTTTCGATTACTTTCCCTACCTCATGTGGAGTCAAGTGGCCCCCCTCTGGCTGGTTTATACTTCTGCGTCGAGCATATACGTATGGTTCGGCGCAGCCTTCGCACAATCGCTTACTATACTACTATACTTTTAATATGAAATACACTGAAAATATATATTTTTTTGTTTCCAAAAGTTCAAGTTATTTATTTTCACTTTTTTATAAGAAAAAAGTGACTGTTCGTTTTGACAATGGGTGTTTTAATTTCATTTGTTCAATGTTGATGTTCAATAAATAATCATAGATAGTACAAAGCTATTTCCTTCAATTATTTTAAAATCAAGCAATGCACCGTTCATTTAAAAATCTCTCAGCAGTAATATGTGAGCATATTTACTGTGCAAAACCTGTCAGTAAAGGCAAAATAATTAATTAAACAAAAAATAAAACAAAATAATCATTCATTAATCATAATCAAGTTAAAATGTTCAATTAATCAAGATTTTGATTGTAGGTCCAGCCCTATCCTGAGCCTTGTTATATCCAGTATGTACATTTACCCTTTCCATATGTCAACTCAAATTCTAAAAAAAAAAAAAGCATAATTATTCACTTTAGAAGTTCAGCTTAAGCATTATTCAAAACGGCTCTTTTTGTATTGTTTGCAAAAGAAAAGGTCAAATGGTTTTGGAGAATATGGTAATATATATGATGGCAGAATTTTGTATTTATTTTTTAAATCACTTTTTTAAATAACTGGACTGCACTTTTTAAACATACCGTTCTATCAGTGCACTTTTCATTATGTATGTGGAGTTGCTTCACATTGGAACATCCACTCTTGTGAAATATTATCGTTTAAATGAAGTCAGTTTAGCATTGTTCTGTTGTTGATTTTAAAATGACATAAATGCTTTAGTTCAGTTTAACCCTGAATTTGGTAATCCGTGGAGGTCCACTTCTAAGTGAGAACAATTATAGCTCATGCTTACAAACTCGCCTGTGTTCGGGATAATTAAGGAAGTATGATGTCTCATGTCTATGTTGAAATTGGTTAATTTCATTTTGTGTGTGTGTATGTCTTAATCAAAAACTACTTGACCCCTCAGTGTTGTTAACTTCCTCCACATGCTTCTCTATTTATCAGCCATCCTTTGTGTTTGCATAAGTATATAGTTGTAAAACAGGTACTTTTTGTAGACCATTGGACTAACACTAAAAACTTCTTGGTTGATAAGCAAAATAAAGAATATAAAACAGATAAACGCTGGAGAAACACATGGCAGTACAAACACAGTGCATGACAAATCATTGAACATTCTGAATTCCTGTTGCAATACTATAAGGTCCTAAACATAGCACCTAAATATATCTATGGTGGCGGTGGTGGTGTTACAAACAATACATTTCAGAAAGTTTGCATTTTACAATCAATTATGAATTGTTTGATGTGAGTGGTTTTTACTATAGTCTCTCCATTCGTTTTCCTTCGGCTTAGTCTCTGATTTATCAGGGATCACCACGATGGAATGAACCGCCAACTATTCTGGGATATGTTTTTATGCAGCGGATGTTTTTACTAGTTATCAATATAAATTTACTTAGCTATCTCATAAGTACAGTCAATATGGCATAATTATACTGAATATATACATAGATAGATATACATAGAACAAAACAAGAAACAGGTGTGCAATATAATTAGTCGCCATGGAAACGAATGCATAGCATTGAACCAAAATGCCAGGAAACCAGGAAAAATAAACTAATAGAATATAAATGTTACTTAAAGGGATAGTTCACCCAAAACTGCAACCACTGACTTTCATAGTATTTGTTTTCCCTACTATGGAAGTCAATGGTTACAGGTTTTCAGTTTTTCATCCATGTGCATGACAATCGTGATTTGTGATTTCATATCAGTTATTCGCCCCACTTTAGAAAGTGGTCTCAATTTTAGAGGGGAGGTTATATATGACTATTCTCTGTGAAAATCTCAGATTTATTAAATAACATTAATTTCTAGCGTTGCTTGTTTTGGTCATGTACATCGTCTGCTGCCATTTTAAAAGCTGCTTAATGAAGCAATGTTGTTTATGCTTTCGATTCGTTTTGATGCTTTCTAAAATAAATATTAACCAATTTAATATAATTTGTTAGATGAGGGCGGCACGGTGGCTCAGTGCATAGCACTGTTGCCTCACAACAAAAAGGTCGATGGTTCGAGTCTCGGCTGGGTCAGTTGGAATTTCTCTGTGGAGTTTGCATGTTTTCACCGTGTTGGCATGGGTTTCCTCGGGTGCTCGGGTTTCCCCCACAGTCAGACATGCGCTATAGGTGAATTGAATGAACTAAATTGACCACAGTGTATGAGTGTTTGTGTAAATGTGAGAGTGTAGGGTGTTTCCCAGTACTGGGTTGCGGCTGGAAAGGCATCCGCTGCGTAAAACATATGCTGGATAAGTTGTCGGTTCATTCCGCTGTGGTGACCCCTAATTTATGAGGGACTAAGATTTGATTTGATAGATTACAGTGTTTTCTGCTAGGTGTTCAACGGTGTTGGGAAAGCTACTCTGAAACTGCTAAACTACAAGCTACTTATGAAAAATAGCTTGCATTGAAGCTACTTTTGTTTACAACACATAAATTACAAAGATATGAATAAATCTTTATTTTAAGTAAAATATTTGGTGCTTAAAACAGACAGTGCAATACAATTATGAATATCAAAGGTTAATGTTTTATTACACATACAGTTTTCACCTTTCTCAGACTGTCAAGAGTCAAAGTACAAAAAGTGCAACAAATGTAGCATTGCAGTAACAAAATAATTAACTTGGACTATGTGCAAGGTAGTATTTTCTCGAATACAATAGCAAAAACATATGATACTATTTTGGTTAAAGAAAAAAGTGATCTTACTTCTGGTTTATTTGCCAACTGTCAGAATGCTTTACGCATAATATTATTTACGAAATAACAGTAATAAATAAATAAATGTAAAACCATGAGATGTATGATTTACCAACGGCTGTAATACACTATTGTAGTATGTGAACTTGTAAAATGATGCTTTGCTGCTTCAGTCCATTCACTAAGCATAATGTAGCTGTTGTCAGACAAATCCACTTGCTGGAAAAAAATAACTAGCTAATAGAAAAGCTACATTGTATCATAAGTAGCTGAGCTACTGAAGAAAGCAAACTTTTAGCTAGATACTTCTAAACACTTTTGTTGAAATATTTGATTTCAAAAACATATCTTTGCTGTACACTAATTGTTTCTTCCTATAATGTTAAATCTAAATATTTGACCTCAGAATGATCTCAAAGGAATACAGGAGATGTTCATTTTGAAGTAATACAGGAGATGATCTGACTTTTTTGGTGGTATAGTTTAAAACTGGTTATAATCTCAATTAAATTAGTTATTGAAAGTCTGAAAGTAATCATCGTTTAAACTTAACCTTAATTTGTTGGAAATAATAATAAAAAAATAATCAAATGTTACAAGTTGCATTAATACAATACAGATAATGTTATATTTTAAATCTGTTATATTTTTTTTTTCATTTCAATAGTAACCTTCCCAACACAATGACGTCAAATAGTTGACAATTTGATTGGCTGCTCTTACGTGGAAGGGGCTGGTTCTTCCCTCTGATTGGTTGATAGGGTGTCAGGTCAGTGGTGTAACATGAGGATACGCAGAGGTAAATAATTCATCCGCTGCTTTCCTCATCCTTTTCTATTTATGGTTCCTCTCGCTTTATATGTTCCTTTTTATATTCTGCCTGCTTTTCTTTTGTTCCTCCCACACCACTTTTTTTTTCGCTACTAGGAAAACTCAATTAGTTATTTAAATATGGTAATAGAGCCAAAAGCTAAAATATGTTGTCATCTCAGAGGACCCGTGTTCAAAGAAAGCGTTAATGAGAGCCTCAGATAGAGTTCATTCAACTTGTTCTCAGATGTTTCTCCTGCGGTTGCTTAGGGGAAGTTAAAATAGATAAATAAGACAAACTGTGACAGTACCAATAAGTATAACGTGTCACACAGACTTTATAAATCTATTTCCATGCTCTACACACTAGTTGTCAGAAAACATTAATTGAGCCAAGTAGTGCGTCTGTGTTCATAATAGTCATTACTATGTGGATCTGATGGAGACTTTACTATGCATGGCTTCAGACTAATATTTGGTAGCGCTGGCATTGGTGCCACTAAGTTGGTGGCAACCAATACCTGATTTGGTAATGCTACACATTAGGGCTGCACAATATTGGAACAATCTGATATTGCAATATTTTATTTTCCTTCGATAAATATTGTAAATTCTTAAATCAAGTAAAAATATTGTTTTGTTTACACCTTCAGAAGTCAAAATTAAGAGTTTTGCCTTAAAACAAGCAAAATTATCTGCCAATAGGGTAAGTAAAATAATCATAACCTAGATATTTGGACTAGAAACAAGACAAAAATTATAATATAATTAAATATATTTATAATTTTTTGCATAAATCTTATAAATGATTAAATACAATTAATCTTTGTTACACCTCCAAAAATCATAACTTCTTGGGCCCATATGTTTTAAACTCTTTTGAAATGCTCACATGCCTTAAAAACACATGCAAATTATAAACTTTCATTCTAGTAGTACTAGATTTCAGTTAGTAGTGACTGCAAATCACATATGTTCTGTAGCGACATCACGATGCTGGGCCGGCATCGCGATCCTCCGCCCTGCCCCTGACGCAGCAGCAACCCGCTCGCGAAAAATACACACGGCCCCATTTACACTAATACGTCTTTAAAATGACATTTTAGAACGAAACCAATCCACATCCACTGGCATTTCACCTAGCATTTCTGAAAAGCCCTCCTTCCACACTATACTGCTAAAAACACACATCACGTGACCACACACACAAACGCATACACAGGGCACGTCGGACAGTTTATCAAGCATATACCGCTGGATTGCGTCTCACTATTGTTGTTAAAGGTGATATTTAATTAATCTTGTCTCTATCCAACGACTCTTCTGTCTTTTGAATATATCAGGGAACATGTCACAACCAAGTTTGTCGACGCCATTCTAACAACACAGATCACTCTGCCTATTCCTGCCAGAGTCCCGCGGAAAAAGTGATTGACAGGTGGTAATTTGTGTGTAACTTATCTTTATTTGTTCATGATTTGGTTATGGGTAAAACAAAGACCATGCGGGTCAGGTAGTTGAAACGATAAGTAGGGGTGTCAAAATTAATCGTTTCTTTGGTGCACCGCGATGCAGACGCGGACAATTCGGTATCGGTTCAGTAATAATCATAACCGGTTATTATACTGACGTCATTTATCTCACATGCGCTATGTCGATGTAGCTTACTATGGCGAGGGAGACGAGCCGCGAGCGCGATTATTTACAACGCTCTAACTACGAAAAACACACAATGTGCACAATTTCACTGCGTGTGTGTTTGCTGAACACTGTTTCACTGAAACTTACAGCAAAAGCCCCTATTTCACGGCGATTAAGCGAATGAAAGTAATCTCTATTTCTCTCTCTCTGTCTCACTGTGGCCCATAAGTGCATCTGTGAAGGGCGCCGGCGTGTAAGAGCCAATCGCAGCCCTTTCTGTTGAGCGCGTGACCAATCAAAGGGGTGTAAGAAATAACTTGGTAGACAAGGCAGAAAGCGAGCGGGATATTTATATTTGTTTATTTGCTATAGACCATTTCAATGTGGTCATGTCATTGGCCCATGAGCATTTCCTGCTTGACTTTAAACTATTTCCTAACTGTAACAAGAGACAATTCAATCATAACTTGATTTTAAATCAGTCGTCATAACACTATTTATCAATATGTGGACTTTTTTGGATTCTCAGAAGCAATGGAAATTAAAAATGTATAACAGGATACGTTAGGGCCATTGTTTTTGTTTACATCCTTCGAAATTGTCTATAAATGCTCGTGTTGTTTAAAGGTACAGTTTATATATCTGACTGTTTGTATTAAAGGACAAAATTGTTTTACAAATAGTATATAAATATATTTATACATTTTAGTACAAGAATTGTTGTGCTGTGAAGAAAATATAAAACTGTGTATGGAAAGCATCGTCGATGCACCGAGATATCGAATTGAACCGAATCGATGGCATGATAATCGTAACCGAACCGAACCGTGAGACCAGTGTAGGTTCACACCTCTAACGATAAGCTACAAATAATTCATTTGTTATGAATGAATTAAATATTCATAAATAATTACTTCATCGCCGCTTACGATGACGATGCCATCGTCCATCATGATGTTTCACATTAGACATCGTACGATGCCAAATTGGTCGACATCGCCCAACCCTAATTCCGACTCAGCATTGCATATCTTGTGATGTGACTATTGAGGATAAGCACATTGAGATATCAATGCTGAAATGATATATTGTGCAGCTCTACTACAAATGTAATATTAACAATATAACGCACATTTGACAGTAGCTAGCAGGAGTGCGAATTTAAAGATGTACATTTATTTTCATGAACAAAAACAGTATATTTTGTAAAAACGATTATAGCTTCATCTTATACTTTTGTAGATCATCCTGCACAAGTAGAAGGATCAAGGTTATTTTAGTAAATGTAAACTAAAACTTTGTTTGGACTAAAATGTCTCTGAGTATTGCACACCTTGTGCTTTTGGGCACTCCAGTGATGTTGCAGCACTGAAATATGGCAAAACTGGTGGCAAGTGGCATCTTGGCAGCTGCACGCTTGACTTTTCTCATTTCATGGGCAGTTATTTTGCGCCTTGGTTTTTGGTTTGGTTTTTCCACACGCTTGCGACCCTGTTGACTGTTTTGAATGAAACGCTTGATTGTTCGATGATCACGCTTCAGAAGCTTGGCAATTTTAAGAGTGCTGCATCCCTCTGCAAGATATCTCACTATTTTTGACTTTTTGTAGCCTGTCAAGTCCTTCTTTTGACCCAATTTGCCAAAGGAAAGGAAGTTACCTAATAATTATGCACACCTGATATAGGGTGTTGATGTCATTAGACCACACCTCTTCTCATTACAGAGATGCACATCACCTAATATGCTTAATTGGTAGTAGGCTTTCGAGCCTATACAGCTTGGAGTAAGACAACATGCGTAAAGAGGATGATGTGGTCAAAATACTAATTTGCCTAATAATTCTGCACTGCCTGTATATATATATATATATATATATATATATATATATATATATATATATATATATATATATATATATATATATATATATAGTTTACGGTAGTAAAGGCTAAAGTATACTATGGTATTTACTATCCGTTCATGATAGTTACTAATGATGCTGCATTATGTATAGTAATTCATTAATGAAGAGTTGTAAATATATATATACAATATAATGCCTATTCCTAAATATGTCCCCTTACTATAAATTACTATAGTATTTTAAATGTGTAACACCTGGTTTTATTGGATTTGTTGTATAATTATGTATAATTTGATTTGTTTAGTACAGCATATTGTTTGTTGTAAATAATTAAACTCAACAGTTATGCCTCATGTTTCATTGACAGTTTTATTGATCACTAAGATATGATTGACTTGTATTTAAGTTGCTTCAATTTAAAAATAGAAATTGCAAAAGTAGTTTAGATGTAGCTTTTAGCTTAGCTTGCTACATTTCCCAGAGGGTTAAGCTACTTTTTAAGTAGTGTAGCTAATAGCTTAACTCACTACATTTTTCAAGTAGCCCATTCATGGAACAGACAATAAAGTGCATGTTAGGTTTTTTGTCACCTAATTTTTGATATATTTCACTTTTCTTGGAACCATTATCTCATGCTATTTGTATAATATTAAGAGGTTTTTGTCTTAATTTTTACTATGTCAGACCATATGACATTTTTATGGTACAGGTCTGAAAAAAAAAAAAAAAATGAAAGAATTGATAAAGTTAGGGATCCCTTACATTTTCTCAAACATTAGACTTCAAATTGCATAAATATATAATTTTTTCTTCTCCATTTACTGCCTGTTTGTCTAATAGCAATATACAGTTTGCACAGTATAAAATGCTTTGTGTCTAAGGGAAGTCCTCACAAAGATGGTTGTAAAAGTGTGTCTGTGTGTGAATAGAGCTCTTGTTTGTTAGTCCGTCTGGTATGTAGAGTGTGGGTCTGAAGTGTGACGTCTCTCTGAAGTAAACAAACAGCCTTATTGTCAGAACGCGTCTCATTGCCTCCTGTCCGCCTTGCTGTCATCTCTCACCACCATTCCTCTTTCTTTTCTCAATATCTGTCACTTTCCCCTTCTTTCTTTCCCTCTTTGTCTCATCGTGTTTCCCTCAGAGTGATAAATACTGGATTTCTTCAGTTTAAGAGCCACTGAGAGTTGACTTTAGCATGGCGAGTAAAGAAAACTGATAGGCGTGTGAGTAATTGTGTGTTCAGCACACTCATGCAGAACAAAAATCGGAATTACAACACAGATGATGGAGAGATTAAGCCAGGTAAGATCGGATGGCATTTATTTATTTATTTATTTATAGCTCATTGGAGTCAGTACATTTAATACTGATGTCAGTTAATTTTACAGATGTGCAACTTTAAGTTCAATTTATATATATTGAACAAAATAATTTTAAAGTACAATAGGTACCACTTTACAATAAAGTCTCACTAGTAAACATCAGTAAATGTAGTAAAATGTAGAGGAAAAGACAGATTTATTACATTTACTATGTTAATTTTGGTTAAACCCCAGGGGTCTGAGGTGATTTTGGGGCACCTGAGATGTTTTGACATGACCTGACATTTTAGTATATTTCAGTCACAATTGTGTGCATATTGACAATCACATTTAATAAATAACACTAACTAAACTGATCTGTTTATTAAAATAAGAGCGAAAGGCAGAAACTGGGTCTGTTCAAATACGCCATAAAAGATGCCGACTCTATTTTCTTGTCCCATAATCTTTATTTCTCAACATCTACATTTGAAACCAATGTGTCACAGTAGAAGCGTAGCAGCAGCCTCTTGAGATTGATCTGTCAAGCGTTCGATTTGTTTTCCGACCGCGCGCGCCCTTGGAACTCAGCTCCATCCTGTCTTTCATTAAGGATAAAATAAGGATGAAATGATGTATGAGTCAAGAGGAGAGAACAACAGGCGGGAAATGAGCATGTCACCAATCAGGCCTGACATTACAGTCACCCACTGCACTCTGATGAGACTGAGAGAGAGAGAGAGAAAAAAAGGAGTTTGACTGTGAAAAAGATGGAAACAGAAAGCATAATGAGTCTCTGCATGCTAATGTCTTCGGCACTGACTTGTAATGGGTGTCTATCGCAAAAAAAAAAAAAAACAGTTATTTTAATGATTGTTTTTGGCATAAATATTGCATGCAAATTCCTATGAGGCATTTGCTGTGTCAAAGAGGTTGGTGAAAAAGTGCTATTGCTATATTTACTTGCCAATCAATAACAATTTGATTCGATTACATTTGTTAATTTAATCACTAAAGCATCGTGCACACCGGGACATTTAGCACAAACTTTTTTCGAAACATTTTTTAACATCTCAGTATTTTTATCAAATATTTGTGTCTCATTTGATGTATAATTGATGTTTATGTTGATGTCTTTTTATTGTTATAAACCTTTTCTTATAGACCTTTTTCATGGAACGCCAAATTACCCATTATGCTTTGCGTGTATGCGCAAGGAGAATGCTAAGAACTTCCGGTCGGCAGCTGATGCTTGTAAACGGTCACATTTGGACAGCTTTGAAATTATAGTTTTAATCTGTTTTACCTGCTTTTATCATCAGCGCCACCTCCTGGACTGATCATTTTAAAAAAATGTGATCTAATACGATGGCTGAGGCATTTTTCTCTCGTTGACAGACGGCATCTTCTGCCGTTTAAATGAAGCCTCGTCATCGCTAAAGTCAACAGTTTCTCTTTCTTTCAGATATATAACTAGTCTAGCCCAAACAAATATAGTTCACCAAAATGTTTGACACACACGTAGCCTACTGTACAGTCCCACTAACACACTGATTTAATAACTGTGACAAAGTGAAAATAAAGTGACGTTTTGAAATGACAGAAAAACACAAACCGTGGTAAATACAACACACTAAATGAAACATAAATGGCTCGCGATTAGAATGAACAGCAAATCAACCAGCAGAGTATCAGTAACAGACTTTTATTGGTCATTTTTATAAATTGCATGACTTACACACCTGTTATGTTTCATGCCAGTAATCTGGGTTTGCTCTATGATGCAGTGAAGTATTGCGTGCGTGTGTGTGCTAAAGAGCCGCTGAGCTAACAGCTGACAGGCCGGGGAAACACGCACACACTGCATTTCTGACGGCAGACATGTGAACTAGGAGAACGTTTTTCTCTCGCGCTTGAACCACATCTGACAGATTATAACGGCTTTAACACACACCTTTCAAAGTTGTGTGTCACAAAAACACTCCGTAATCCACTCAAAACGCTATTGAAACCCATTTTCGGAGCGCAAATTACCAGTTGTAAACACTGTAAACGGAAGTTCTAACCATTCACCGGAAGACGCTGGTCGCTATGGCGGCCTCCATGCAGCAGCCAAGAAAAAGGTCTATAGAAAAGTGATATTTATAAAAAGTCTGTATATTGTTTCTGCTATTTGCCATGACATAGCCAGAGAAGTTGATATGGCAATAAACTCAAAACTCTCTCAATTCAATTCAGTTCACTTTATTGGCATGACCTACATATTTAAGCGATTTTCACTTGAGCCAAAATCACTCCGTGACATTAGATGGCGCTTAATAAAAAACAGAAAAACCCCAGTACACAAGCCGTGCAACTTGATGCTTCTGAGACTCGCTTGTTGTGCAGAAGTCACCCTCACACTTTGTCTTTTTTGTTTATTTGTTTAACGGCAAAAGGCCAAAAATTTGTGGGGAAAAGTTACAAGTCATGCAAGAAAGTTACGTGAAATTAAATTTGCCATCGGATCCTATTTGATCTGCAATTCCTGTGTGCTCAGCTAGAACGTTTTGTGCTTAAACGCCACCAAGTTATGTTTTACTGTAACTGCAGCAGATCAAGGCAAGTTAATAAAAACGAGGAATGTCACGCCAAATAAACAAGCCTCAGGCAGGTTCTTTAAAAAAAAAAAAATGAAACAATCCTTTTATGCTTTTTATGCTCACATTTGAGCTTTTTGTTTTTGTTGTCCTGTGGTTTGTTTTTGTCTCACGGTTCGATTCGGTTTTGTTTATCAGAACACTTGTTTATCGTTTCAGTTTAATTCAATATCTCGATTAGGGCAGGACGATATGGCAAAAATTTATTTCACAATATATTTTTCTATTTCGGTCGATACGATATAATTCCGATGATTGCTTCATTGCCTTCTCTTCTGACACCGCTGGTTTCGGTGTCGGGTAGGTGAATGGTGGTGATGGTGAGGCCACAGGTTGGCTTAAACTTTTATGTTGCCTCATCTTCTGACTCTCAGTATGTTTTATCGGGTGGAACTGCTTCAAATGGTGAAACAGATTTGATGTGTTGCCGCCGCTAGTCAGCTACACTCTCTGGCACACTTTGCAGAGCACCGAAACTAAGTTTATCGAAACTTAAAAAAGCCGAACCACTTCCACACCACTGCATTAGTCTTTCCTTTCTTATCAACTATTTCGTCTGCATTCTTACTTGTGGAAGCTTGCTCGCGTCTGTATTCAGAGCACTCATTTTGTAGCTAAAACTTTCTGTGGCGCAGCTTAACCAACTGCTGTGCTGAGCGCTGGCAGCATGTCTGTGTTGTTCGTCATCACGCAAGTGACATCAGATCACGCTCTTTCTGACGGCTGAGCACTGAACGTCATTCAGTGACAAGTGATACATGTATAAGATCTTATATAAATAATAATATATATATTTATATATATATATGCAAATTTATATCGAAATATCGGAAATGGGTTTAAAAATCATATCACCGTTATTGAAAAAAAATCTATCGCGATATATATATATTGATATCGAATTATTGTCCAGCCCTAATCTCGATACATCACGGTGCATTGACGAGGCTTTCCATAAACAATTTGATATTTTATTTAGCAACAAGATTATTGGATTAAAATAGTTTTTTTTTTAATAAAAAAAATATTCATGTATTATTTGTATTATTTGTAATACAATTTTGTCCTTTAATACAAGCAGTCAAAGGAAACACTCTTTTTGAATATCAAACAAAACTAAAGTACATGCACAGAACAACACGAGCATTTATAGCAAATAAACAAATGTAAATATGATCCCGCTTGCTTTTTGAGCGTTGTTGAGCAAGTTTTTAAACGCCTATGATTGATCATGCCCTCAACAGAAAAGGTTGCAATTGGCTCTAATGGTCAGTGCGGCTCTGGCGCTGTTCAGCAAACAGTGACTCAGACACTGATGTTAAATGGCTGCGGCGATCAGCTGATACATTATAAACAGTGACGCGGTGAAGAAAACCCGCTCTACAGACACACTTGTGTCTGGATCCACAAGTAACGTTATTGTTGTAACAGTCGAGAGAGGAGATAAAACACTACCTCACGAACACGCCAGCAGGTCAAAGAAGCCACAGAGAGTGAGAGAGAGAGTATCGCTTTTATTTTCTCCATAACTGGGTTCAGATTTTCTTCCCTATCAGTGAAAGACTGTCCAGCAAACTCACAAGCAGTGAATTGTGCACAGTTATCTGGATTTGTTTAAGTAGTTGGAGCATTTTAATTACTCGCTGTCTCCTCTCTCGCCATAATAAGCTACCACAATATAACGCATATGTGATAAATGACGTCAGTACATAATGACCGGTTATGATTATTACTGAGCTGACACCAAATTGTTCACGTCTGCATCGTGGTGCATCATACCTGCCAACACTCCGGTTTTTCCCGGGAGTCTCCCGTATTTCAGACCCACCTCCTGCCACCCTCCCGTTTTGTTATTTCTCCCAGAAAACTCCCGTATTTTCACCCCCTCAGCTTTTTAGCCTTTTTTTGTTAATGTAAGCTGGCTTTGTTAAGTTTGGTTACAGTATAATAATATTAAAAAATGCATTTTTAAAAGTTAAAGTTAAATATGGTTAATAACATAATTGTTAACTAATGTTAAAAAACTGAGCTTGCCGAGTTTTAAATAAATAAATCAAACATAGTGTAAAGTTTGACCTGTTCAAACACATTGCAGCATTTAAATGTTAAATTGTAAAGTATCACATTTAAAATAAATAATTAATCATAAACTAAATATTATTATATTAAATGTACATATTAATGTATTAAATATTGAATTCTATGCGTTTAACATTTAAAGCATTTACCAGGCACTATGATTTGAATTTAACTCGGAATTTAAATAATTACAGAAATAATGCTAAAGCTGTTTAATTTAAATGTGTTTGTCTTTCAAAACTCTAATATAACTCCGAAGACAATCATTATAAATGCATTCATGTATTGATGTTTTCTTTTTTATGAACAAATTGCTTTTATTAAATAATATATACAAATTTAATAAATAATTAAAAAAAATCATTTATTTATTCATCAGTTAGTAGTTTTTTTATTCTATTTAATTTAAAAACAGTATAAATGTAATGTTTAACCCAAAAAACAAATATCTTGCTGCTCAGACATGATTAGAAATAAACCAAAGCTTTTTTTTTCTTTAGTTTCAAAAACCAGAGTTGCGATTATTCTCAGAAACTTTGCTATTTGAATTCAGATCAATCCATCTTTTAAACCGTGGGCTGTAGCTGACATACAGAGGCTGCGATTTGAATGATGGCTTGCAGTTTGTGTTTGTGGCCAAAAGCCGCCCATGTAGGAGTCTGTGAGTGAGTCGTAATGACAGACGCTTTTACACGGTTGTGTGTGTGTTCAAGTTGTAAAGATTCAAACCATTCATGGACATCACACCTCTGAAAAACCAGTCTAAGGAAACTTCTGCCTATTTTTGCACCAAAAGAAAGAGGAGTGAAGCCATACAGGAAGTGAAGAGGAGTTTTTATTAGAGGGAAACATTAGAAATAAGTTCCTAAAGTGCTGGTAAAAATAGAAAGGGAATGTCTGCCTGACTGACTTCCCTTTAGAGCTGTGTGAGTCTTTGTTAAATGGTGTCAGACAGTGTCAGCATTAGTGTGTGTGGGGAGGACAGAAAGCTGGACGCTCTTGAATCTGAGTGGAATTGTCTGTAAGGGCAAAGTTGAAGAGAAAGAACGAACAGAAGAACATGTGTTTTTCTCTCTGTGTGTGTGAGAGAGAGTGATTTTCTTAGCTTATGTCATCACTACATGACTGTCAGACTACTGGAATTGCACAACATTATGGGTTTTCACATTTGAATATTATTTATGTACTATACTATATATTATAACTTTTTTTCAGCACTTTTCAAAGCATGTGAACATGCAATTAGTGTTTTAGTTTTTAGTAGTAATTAGGCAATTGACATTCATCAGACTTTCTGTATCACTGATCTAATTTTCAGCTAAATATCTTTTCCTTCTTTTCTAATGTAAGAAAGAAATCATTGCAATACATCCCTCACAGTCAGTGATGTAAAGTGACAAATTACAAATACTCAAATTATTGTATTTAAGTAGTTTTTCTCAGGAATTGTAATTTACTAAGTAGTTTTAAAAATGTGTACTTTTACTTCCCCTTGAGTACATTTTTAGTGCTGTATCGGTACTTTTACCACACTACTTTCCTTTAACCTGCAGTCACTACTTTTTTCTTGTCTATGGGGATTAGAAAAATAAGTTCTGTGATTCCTGTCCAATCAAATCGCACACAGAAGGTTAATCGCATCATAATGAACTACCTCAAGAAATGGGTGATGTATAATTGCAGCAAACTGTTTAGAAGCATTAAAAGTGTCCAAGTCGACATCCAAAATATTTACACACATTGACCCAAAGACTGTTTAGATGCATGTCACTGATGAGAAGATGACGGATGTTTACTGCATGATGACCGAAATGGCCTTAAACACCCAGCAGGCACATGACGTCAACACAACGTCAGATTGACGTTGCACAGCATTGTGGGGACGTTGCATTTTGTTTGGAAATGAAAATCAGGTTTACATCAGAACCCAAAGTCAGGCTGCTATGTCAATGTCCAACATCCAACCTAAAAAAAAACAAATATAAACCGCTAATGATGTTACATGTTTGAACAATATCACTTTGACGTCTATCAGACAATGGATTTTGGTTGCCATACCTGACAAATAAATGTCAGTATTTGACGTCAATATGACGTTGGTTTAAAATGTAGGCTCGACATTGGATTTTGGTCACTTTCCAGCACAACCTAAAATCAACCAAATATCAACGTCATTTGATGTTGTTATTGGGCATCAAATTAACATTGTCTTTAGACGATGGCTAGACATTGAATTTTGGTCACCTGACATCACAACTTAAATCTAACCTAATATTAACATCTTATGGCATTATGTGCCTGCTGGGTAATGACTAAATGTGCTACAGAATGTTACGTTTACAGACATCCATAGATTAGATGTAAATGCATTAGCTTTTTACAGCAGAATACTCACTACTCACTATTCTTGAGTACTTTTGAAAGGTCTACTTTTTACTCATACTTTGAGTAATATTTAAAACAGATACAGTTCTTAAATGATTCGTTCATTTTTAACAAATCTTTTGTATGACTCAGAGAGTGAATCATTCAATTGCGCATGCGCATATTTGTGCAAGTGGAGCTCACATGCTATCTTGGAGTGTGGTCTGTTTCGCGCAGAAAGTGCACGTGTGGCCTCAAACCATATTGATATAAAAGATATTGGATAATCCCGCATTGCGTTGGGGAATCATATCGATATGTCCCCAGAACACTGTGTTTTCTATTCGGAAGGGTGCATCCCTAATCCTTAATAATTCTTAAAGGGTGCATATCAGTGTATGCACAATGTATAATAGTCAATAGGGATGTGCACGATCATTCGATTAATCAATTAATCGAACGCATCAGCGACGATCGAGCATGAAAACGATGATCGATTGGCTCTAAAATTAAATTACTTTAAATCTTTCTGATTGGTTATGCTGGTATTTGGGTGGTAGTTTGATATTTGATTGGTTATGGCTGCAGGGAGTTGCGGTCCAGAGAGACCTGAGCGCAGATGGAGTATAGGGGGTCACACACACCAGAAGCGCCGCGTCGCGCCACGCAGTGCATTTCAGAATTCTAAACATAGGTTTCAGGGTACACAGCGGTGCCCAGCCACGACTCAGGACATTTCATATTTCTGCCGCGCCACAGAGCACCATCTGAATAGTTTCATTTTAAATACCATGCGAATGTGCGCGTCTGGTGTGTGATGCTTTCAGCTGTCATGTGCGCGCCGTTTCAGACAATCTTTTCGGCGAGGACTAGCCTATGGCACGAGTGATGATGTTTCACCGGATGACACCAAAATCGAAAGCTACTTCATGGAGCCATGCATCTCTCTAAACCCGGATCCTTTATTGTGGTGCAAGTAAATGAGTCTCGATCTGCAAGGCTAAGCACCTTTGCCCAGTGGTACCTGGCTGTTCCTGCAACTTCTCTGCCTGCTGAGTGCCTTTTTTCCACTGCCGTCTAATTGTAAATAAACTTCACACTCGGCTTTCATCGGAGCATGTAGACCGACTGATCTTTTTGAAAAAAAAAACATGTAGTCCTTCCTTGTGTTTTATTAGCCATGCATGATAAAATATTGAGGCTGTTTTTGTTTTAAGTTTAAGCAGCATAGTTAAATTAGTCCGGCTTTATTTTATTTACCTCCAGCGATTGTTCATTTTGAAAGAAATGTTACTTTACCTAATCTTTAAGTTTTATAGATGTGGTAAAAAATATTCAGGCTATTTTTATTTTAAGTTTACGCAGCCAAATTATGCTAGCTTCTAATTTTAGTTAGGCTATGTGCTAGAGATGCGCGGATCAGCTGAAATGTCACCCGAATCCGCTCCTTCATTCTAATCATCCGCTCGCCACCCGCCCACACATTTTATTTTATTTTATATTTGGATATATATATCCACTCCAGAGCCCGCACCCGAACGACACTTTAATAATTCTAATTCTTTGTTTTAAGCATGATGATAGGTTACTGTGGATCGTTTGTTATTAACAGCAGATTCAGCTTTTACATATGGAAAAAGATAACAAAAACGGTGTCACTTCAGCCTAAACAGCAGCTATGTTATGTTATATTTATAGGCTATGTTATGTTTACTTGGTCTTTTTCTTTGCACTGTGCTTGGGCGTCTCATCTTCACATTCTGCGAAGTCCACTCTCTGTTTTTTGCTGGTCAACTGCTATGACCCACCCGCAATTAATCATAATTTATTTTTTTATTACCCGACCCGCGGATTATCTGCAGCGCCCGCGGACACCCTATACCGCCATCCACGCATCACTGTTCTACTTAACAGCCGTTTGGTTAAGTTTTGGTGAAACTTTATTTTTGCAAACCTTTTACAAAAAAAAAAAAACCTTTTGATCTGTTGTGATGCTGCTGAAGTAAAATATTGTTTTGGTAAAAATGTCAGTTGAATAAAATAACTGAACTGCAGAGTATCATGTGTGTTTTTATTGTTGTTGTCAACAATATAGAAAAAGGTAGATTATAGTTTTAAAAACGGATCCAAAATATTTATAGTAATAATAAGACACATATTGAAGGGGATAATACTGTAAAATAACTTTGGTTTCTTTTTTCTGCGCGGCTTCAGTTGCCGTTGTTTTAAAGCACCCTGCAACGGGAGAACCGCATCCACTTTCTGGTTGGCATGTAGCTCAAGCTCACATGCATTTTGTGTAGATAAACACAATTTGTAATATAATATTTTCATATTGTGTCTTTAGGCTTTATGATTAATTTTATTTACAATGCCTCATGTAGAAAACCTACATGCTTCACGTCAGTGGCGGTTCGAATGGCACACTGGGCGAACCACCTGCTTTTAGAAATGTACTTAGAAATAAAATTATTATTATCATTATTATTATTATTATTATTGTACAATTATTATTCTAAATAAATAACAGAAATCAATCTAAAATGTAACTGGAAAAAATGTAGACACAGCTGGGGTGATAAGCTAAGAAGCTAAGATCGCTAAAAATCTTTTGCTTGAATATTAAAGTAAATTCTATAGAATACAAAGAATATATATTTTATGTAATTATCTGTAGTCTTAGACCCGACATATGGCTGAGAATTAATGTTATTAAGTCTTACCTCTCTGATTCATCATCTCTGCTTTCTGCTTAGCCATAAAGTCAAAATAAGATGCATCATCATATAATAACTTTAGTTTTGTCGACTTGCAAAGCTCGTTGCGCGCCGACATATCTGCATTAAAGTTACTCTGGTTTCACAGTACATAAGCGGCATGTATTTTACCGGTGTGCATGTAGCCTAAACAACCGGTAGGCCTATTCACACCAGGTGCAGAGCAGCGCGTGAGGCGCGCGGGAATGGTTTTCTTCACGCATGCATGCATCAGTTTGCTTTCACCACCTTTGTTTCGGTTGCACATAGACAATAACAAACTTGCACATGCAAAATACGCCAAATGTGAATGGCCTCTAACGTCTTTATTCTGGGATTACTACTTTAAATTAATACACTTGCATTAAGTAAATCGTAACTCAAAGCTTTTACTGGGGCTCGTTTTTTTTTCGCACTGTCTCCCCGTGCCACCCAGATGCCTCTATGGGCATCAACCATATTGCCCATGCCTAAATACGCCACTTGTTACTCTTCTTTAAATGTTTACTGTGTTAACCAATATTGATGGTGATTTTTAATAACCCAACAGAGTTGATTTAATTGTTTTCTGAATTCTGTCATAGTTTTATCAATAACATTTTTAACAGGGCTTTATTTTTATATATATATATATATATATATATATATATATATATATATATATATATATATATATATATATATATATATATATATTTATTTTATTTTTTTTTATTGAATGTTATTTAATTGTCGCTATGACGCACACACGCCCCGCCTCTTGATTAAGCCCCGCCCCCATGACGTACACACGCCCCGCCTCTCAATTAAGCCCCGCCCCGATTAATCGAGTACTCATTTGTCAAACCTGTGGATTAATCGAAATGAAGAATGGTCAGAAATGCCCATCCCTAATAGTCAATCAGTGGAAGAATATGGAGGAAGAATGTTTGATTTAGTTGTGTAAAAATTTTACTTCGTGTTTGTACTTTCACTTGAGTGACACTTTTAAGTATTTTTACATCTGTTGAAGTTATGTACCTCCAAATTCAGTTTGAATTCAGCATTCCCAGATATACTATGTTTATCCACTGTTTCCACTTTCTTACTACTTGAAGAAATTTGGAAATAGTTTATTTGTGTCAAGAAACAACATTACACTACCTGACAAAAGTCTTGTCGCCTATCCAAGTTTTAGGAACAACAAATAATAACTTGACTTTTAGTTGATCATTTTGTATCAGAAGTGGCTTATAATAAAGCCAAAGGCCTCTAGATTACACTTATTTTACCAAAATAAAATATGATCATGTCTTGATTTTTAATTATTTAATTAGGACAGTAAGGTCTGACTTTGCTTAGACAAAAGTCTTGTCACTTAACAGAAATAATGTACAGTATAGAATATAAAGTCATGGTGCAGTGGAAAAACAATTAATATTGTATATGACTCCCATGAGCTTGGAGGACTGCATCCATACATCTCTGCAATGACTCTAATAGCTTATTAATAAAGTCATCTGGAAGGGCAAAGAAAGCGTTCTTGCAGGTCTCCCAGAGTTCATCAAGATTTTTTGGTTTCATCTTTAATGTCTCCTCCTTCATCTTCCCTCAGACATGCTCAAGAATGTTCATGTCTGGTGACTGGGCTGGCCAATTCTGGAGCACCTTAACCTTCTTTGCTTTCAGGACCTTTGATGTGAAGGCTGAAGTATGGGAAGGAGTGCTATCCTACTGAAGAATTTGCCCTCTCCTGTGGTTTGTAATGTAATAGGCAGCACAAATGTGTTGATACCTCAGGTTGTTGATGTTGCATCTACTCTGCAGATCTCTCGCACGCCCCCCATGGGGCGGCCCATGTATCCCCAAACCATGATTTTTCCTTCACCAAATTTGACGGATTTATGTGAGAATCTTGGGTCCATGCGGGTTCCAATAGGTCTGCAATATTTGTGATGATTGGGATGCAGTTCAACAGATGATTCATCAGAAAAATCTATTTTCTGCCACTTTTCCAAATTATCAACTAGAATGTTATTATTTGTTGCTCTTACAACTGGTATCGAAGACAAGACTTTTGTCAGATGGTGTATATGTACCTGTAGAACTTGAAGTTGTTTAACAGAAGCGTTCTGCATATCTCACAGTTTTCTACCTTCTTTGTTTGTCAGTTTTTTTTTCAAACTGATGGCTTTACTGTTCCAGTAGCCTCATGGGATAATAAAACATCCATATACAGTTCAGAATCCCAGTGGAAGTAATACATCATCTATCTTTTTGAATACTGCATTTGTTGCAATTTTTGGCATGCTGTTCAGTAGAAAAAGAGCAAAAATCAACAAAGTGCTACTTTGAGTTTCTTATTTCATAGCATTTCTGCTGCTTTTCCTCTCATAATTCAAACCAATTGCGTTTCTAGTCAGTTTATTCCAGTGTCTGTGCTCAGCTCTACAAATCGTCTGGGAAGATGAGCTGCGATTTCTTTTCACTGAAATGAGCTCTGTTAATCTGACAAATGACCATTAAGAAGGCATTGAAATGCTTCTCGTTCCTGTGCATGACGTCTCTGCCGCAGAGGCCACAGAGAACATTCGCTCATCTCTAAATATGCTTGTGCTCACATACGCTCAGCATGAGCTGTCAGACTGATGTATGGAGCATGAACGAGAGTGTTGAGCTGAAACATGGTGCTGAGCGAATGCTAATATGCCATGGAAGCCTCAGAGCTTTAAGACCACCGGCCATGTACAGTAGAGATCAGAATTCTGGAACAGTTTCTAAATGCTTCAGAGGTAATGCAGTCTTCATTGTGCTGAATTTGAGGCGTGTTTAGCTATGATTATACTATGCAAGTAGAACAGCTTTTTCGAAAATTACCAAGACAGCTCTACAAAAAGTTTTTGTGAAAAACTAAAAAAAAAGAACAGTTATTTTATTACAAATAAAGGTTGGAACTAAAATTTCTGAGGGTTACAGCTGTCAAAGATTTGTTAGAGCTTTGAAAAACTTCTGTGATTACAGGACATATTCTGCGTCCGAAATGGCATACTTCCATACTATATAGTACGCTAAAAACTGTATGCGAGCCAAGTAGTGATTCCAAATTCATAGAATTCGAGAAACAGTATGCGAGAAGTACCTAAATGACTATATAGCATACCATATAGTATGTAATTTTCTATTGGTTGCGCAGTAAATTCTAATTCAAATGTAGCATCTCTCACAGACATCACTAGTCTCTCACAGATACCATTTGACATCACTAGTCCCTCACTGCACATGTGACAACTATTGAAGCCTTCTTGCAGTGTTAACACACAATAGCCCTATAAATAGTCGCCGAATTCTCACTCAGTATTACAGCGTTAAGCAGGTCAGAATAACATGTGAATATGTTCATGTTTGAACTATTAAGCTTATTAACCATTTAAGTCTCCAAGCGATAAGAACAGCACTGCAAATACAATGTGAATATTTTAAAACCACTCTAAAAGTTTAAATAATAGAGAATCATTCACTGTACTTTGAAGTTCCCATGATATCAATATTGTGCATGTTCATTATCACGATATATTGAATTATTGAATATAGGCATATGTCTAGTACACACATTATCAATAAAGTATAGGGGTGCGACGAGATTAAATCGCGACAAGATTTCTCGTTGAGGTGAAAAGTTGTCTCATGAGTTGTGAGGTTATGATGGAGCGTGAGGGTGAATTTAGCACTGATGATTGGGAGGCAGGATTGGATTTGAACTGCACATCAAGTGCTTTGCGCACATCTGGCAACCTGGGCTGCCTCTGAGTTGCGTGTCACTTGTTTGTTTGGGTGGGTGTGACGTAACCGCTTTTTTTCACAGTTCAAAGGTTGCCATGTTCAAAACCAAAGGCTGCTACAACTGCAGCCACACAAATTAACCGCGGCTCATAACCATCGATGGAATAGCATTTTAGATATGCTGGAAGTCATACTCATCGTTACACACAAATGGAATTAAGACATGTGGGGTACTATTTTAGGCGCATTATTGAAGTGCAGTACAGACATTTAAACACCGTAATCAAACTATTACCATCATGCAGGACTTTTAGCCGCATTTTGCGACAAGATAGTCCATATACACATGGCTGTTTGACACTATTCTCTGCACATACCGAGTCAGTAAAGGACCACAGACACACTTCTCTAAGCGCACACACATAGGGAGTCGACACATCGCCATCATCATCGAACACTATGCAATCCGTGAAAAGCTGATGTTTTCTTTTTATTCGGTGTGTTATCAAACTCCATTAAAACAATTCTCTCCTATCAGTCCTTACTTCAAACTCGCATCAAGTAGCTCAGAGATTGTCACAGGGGCATGAAATGTTGCGAAAGGACATTGAAACTGCTGAAAAATTAAGAATGAAATACTAAAAAATACATAATCACATCTTTTCTTTTAAAGAAATTTTTCGATTTCTCATGTGAAATTGTACAGGGGAAAAGCCAGCCAGTATGTATGGCATAATTCATTAAAATAGAAGTCAAATAACATTCATTACATGACAATTAAACAAGATTTTTCTTTGTTTTTGAAATGTAATGTGCTGCTAAGATGGTGACTACTGCTTCTTCCCACTTTGAGCTTCATATATGCTCCTCAGAAGCATACTGGTCACATCATGGACATTACATCCACAGTTTTATCTAGCCTATGGTGTAAAAAGAGCCTTTCTTCTGTCTTTTGTATTTCTGTATTTTCTCCTCACACAATCTCTTTTGTTTTTCTGTCATAATTTCATCTGCCAGATTCTTTCTTCTCTTCTCACAGTGGCTTTTCTTCTTCCTTGTCTCCTCTCATCTTCACTTGTTTATTGTCACCACATCTCAAGCCCTTTCATGTCCTCTAATATTAAACTCAGTGGCTTCTCATGTTCTCATTTTGTCTCATTGCATCTCTTCTACACCATGTGCTTTACTTATCCACTCCACTTGCATCTGTTACACACACACACACACACACATTCACGCACAAGCAAACACTATCCTTCCATAAAAATTCCATTGGCTTTAAAAGCCTATTCATTCAGCTTGGAGAATCTGGCTGGCTTTGACCCAAGGGCTGAAAGCTGGTGGAAGCCTGTGTAAGTAAGTGTTGCCTGCGAAATACACTCCGAGCGGGAGCCAAGCCAAACAGGAAGTGGCAGCGCTAACCTAATTCCTGGAGAGGAAGCGATTGGCCGCTTCACGTCAATGGCTGTAATTTCATTGGCCAGCTACATGTGAAAAATAGATGTGTTTGTGCACTAGCGACAGCACAGAAAAGCTACATCAGTATCCCCTCAACAGAGGTTTTCACGGGAGAATGTTTCCATCTGATTGTGCGGCTATGCATTTTATAGACAGCATCAAAGTCCAGGCTGGGATCCTGTAGGGATTGCCCTCAGACAGATGCTTTTCTTTTATCTCGCTCTGGCTCTGCTACAGGAAAATGTCCAAGATTTGATAAAGTTAAGCCTTCTCAACAGCGTCTGTCAAATTTCACTGAAAAAGCGCACCTCTCAGATTGTGAACATTTTAATTAATATACTTATTTTATCCTTTTATTCTTAAATAGATTGTAGTCATATCATGTAAACACAGACATTCTTTCAAAAAACTTGATAAATTTGGGATTATTACTAGTGTACAGTAGAATGTTTTTCTAAATATTATTATAAGTAATGCTAACAATATAGTTATTAATAATATAGCTTTGAGGATTAATCACAGTTTTTACATATAAAACAGATATAAAAAGAGCATTGCTAACAAAAATATTTGCATATAGTGCAAAATTGGTCAAATGTAATTGCTAAATTATATAAGTTGATTTCTATATATCATGTTTTGGAAATTAACAAGCTTTTTTGGTTACTGAAAATAGGGCTGTGTGATTAAGCGAAATGGAATCGCAATCGCGATTTGAAACATTGCAATTAGCTAATCGCAAGAGGCTGCGATTATTTAACTTCCCCGACCCAGAGTAAATGCGTGACTGCCGCCTGTGTGTGACAGTCTTCCTAGACAATTGAGTGAGCACACTTTCGTTCTGCCCAATCAGAATTGTGCAACCAAACTATGCGGAACATCCGCAATAAAAAAACAAACAAACAGAAAAGCGTGAACGAGTGGGATGATGGCATCTGCCACTTCAGAAGCATTAATAGACAAATTAATGGTTGGTAATATGGGAATATCTTGATTTCAAAGTCACAGACACCGAACAAAACCAGGTAATTTGTAAGAGCTGTCGCAGAATTGTTGCCACAGCATGAGGAAATACAACAATCAGCACCTAAAAAAGCACCACAGGCAGCAATATGAGGAGCTTCTCGCTTAAAAAGTCAACTGAAAGTATTGCCAGTGACACTCAGTCTAGTAGCAAGCAAAGTACAATTTCACAGTTGTTTGCTAATACAAGTTGATATCTTATCTCAGTTCCTTTTTTAAACTAACACTCACTGCATTTTAGTAGTAAGAAGCTACAATACAGTTTATTGAGCTGAAGCTACAAAATTAAATCGCAAATCAAATCGAAATGTCAAAATCTATCAAAAAAGTCGCAATTAGATATTTTCCCCAAATCGCACAGTCCAAACTGAAAATAAATTTATCAAATAAAGATCTTTCCACAGGTTTGAAATATACTTGCGGTGGTAGTCGGTAGGACTGGGCCGATAAACAATATTATATTAAATCGCGATAAAATTGATGTCAATAACAATGATAAGCTCTTGACTTTTTTACTCTATATTGATCTAAGAGACAATCACACAGCAGAAATGTGCAATCTAGAAGTGTGTTGATAATAGAGATGCACCGAATTTTCTGCAGCCAAATATTATAGCCCACCGAAAATATGTTATGCCATTTAATGGGCCGTCTAATTTTTGTGGCTTCAGTCATTGTTGGGCTACTCTTAAATCTGGAAGCATTAACAACTGATATCAAAATATATATCGTTATCGTTCAATATGGAAAACAACTAATTGAGATTGAGTTTTTGCCATATCCACCAGGCCTAGTAGCCAAAAACACATTTTTTACCCACATCACATAAATAGTTAACTATGCAACAAACAAAACATAATTAGATGTTTGACAATGCATTTATTTATTAATAAACTGTTTCTTTTTAATGGGTTAAAGTTACAAAAACACTGTTAAATTAAAAAAGAAATCCACTATTTCTCTTACTTTTATGCTATTCCATAGCCATGTGCACCCACTGACAAGTAAAGTCTGCTTCTTTCTATCTCGCATTCAATTTCAGGTTGCTTTATTGGCATGACATTTTGTACAGTATTGCTAAAGCATTCAAGATGTATAAATTATGTAATATATTGACATCATCAAATTAATGAAATATACCGTAAATGAGAAATAAGTGACCGAAAAGAAAGAAAATATCTCAAATAATTATCATAATTACAAGAATAAAAAGTGTAGATTATTTGAATAAAGCAAATGAGTTGAATAACTATTTCTAATGCTGTACAAATATTTTGCAGCCAATTTAAATTTCGTCCTCCCTCGTAATTTCGTCCTCTCCGAGTATTTATAAATTTTTTTTTTACTTAATAGACTTAATCTTAGTCGTTTAGATTAAAGAATTAATTATTTAATGTTTCTCTCGCTCTCGCAGTTGTACGGATACAATTAAACAGCTTTAGAAAGCAAAAGCCAAATCCTGAACATTTTATTAGATTTAGAAACCCTGGCCGGACGCAGAAAGCCACGTTTCTGTGGGAGTGTTGACAGTTCTTGTGCAGTACAAAATAGGTAAATGAGAGAAGATTTTTCACTACATAATCGATCGCGGATGTTTGTTTATAGTGGGCGGATACAAAAAAAGTGATAATAATAGTGTCACTAAAAATTATTGGGCGGCCATTAATATAACTGGGCAGCCCGCCCAAGTAAAGTGCGTAGGAAGCACTGAAATAAAATAAAATGAGGTACAGAAAAAATGACAACACAAGAAATTGAATTTGTATAAAACTAAAATATATTTATGGAACACTGCAGTTTGATTTTGAGTGTTTATGTGCAGTGTGTATTTTGGGGAGAGAAAAACATGCTCTCAAAAATTACTTTTGCTGCTTTTTTAATCTACTTATTTAATATATGTTGAACCAACACCATTCTTAAGTTGTTTTATGTTCAAACCACTTACATTTGTAAAAACATTTAAGTTAACTTAATCAAATTGTGTTGGGACAACATGAAGGAATTGTGTGGAACCCAGCTTTTTTTTACAGTGTACTAACATTTATTTTCATATATGCACATGTGAGATATTAAAGACATTGTGCGAAATGAAAATTCTGGCATTATTTTATTAACCCCAAGACACTCACCCCAAGAGTTCACAATCTTACATGACATGCATATTCTATATAGTTTGTCAAAAGAAGTTCAGGTTTAGACAAAAAACACAATATATAAAAATGGTTAAAAAAAAGTCCCACTTCTGAGACGTTAAACAATTTTGGAGACTTAGCAATTTTGATAACCAGTTATTTCCATTGTATGGCCAAAATTTTTGTCTTTTTAGTTCAGCAGACATGGTTGAAACAACATGAGGGTGAATAAATGATGACATTGTTTAATTTTTGAGTGACCTATCCTTTTAGCCAGCTTTTTTTTTGTGTCTTTCATTCTCTCCAAGGCTTTTTTTCATCACTGTAGTCATGTGACTAATGTTCTGAACTACATTTGAACTGCATTTCATCAAATCCCATCTTTGTATCCCAAAATAGCCACCAGGTTTACAGGGTTTACGAAGTCATGACAAGAGTTAGACTGATGTTTGAACTGAACAGATTCCTAATGATACTAGCATAATGTTAGCATAATATTGTTATTTCTGTGTTTGTGACTGAAATCAGGAGATATCTGTGCCAAAAGTTCTTCAACAAATGTGGAGCTACATATTTTTAGCCTTATCATCTTATCTGATTTTATTACCTCCCTCGCAAAGCAAAAAGACACGTAATCTGACCTTCAAAATTAATGAACATCATCCCATGAATTATTCCACTTCCATTTATTTTTCACAGGAAGTCTTTTAAATTCCTATCGTCCTCCCTTTTCTTCACGTCTTCGCATGTTGGCTGGTTTTCTAAAGCAGACTCCATATTTGTTTATCAAGATGACAGAATGCATTCAATAGATGTTTTTTTTAGAACTCTGCCTCCAATTTTGCACGTTTTTACAATACCTAAAGGACACATCCACATTACTGCTGTACATCATGTAGACATTCTCTTTATAGAGAACATATTGATTCTGGATTTTTCTTATAAAAGCAGCCTCAAAATGTTTGCTTTAGCCGTGAATGATGCAGTTTGCCCTTGAGAGCCACAGACTGGTTCAGACCTATTTGAACAGCTACTTGTTGCTATGCTCGAGCGGATAGAATAGAGAAAATGTGTGTGTGTGTGTGTGTGTCAATGTGGGGACAAAAGTCCACCGTTCCTGTCTCTTATTTCTGAAAGCCAGTCTTATTAGAGTGGATGGTGAAAATTGCAGCTAATTGGTGTCTGTTTCTCTTTCCAGCGTCTGATTCCGAGCAAGATGCTGCAGTGAAGTTGGAACAGGAGCGAGCTGAGATACTCGCCAAATATGATAAGGTGAGAGAAGACAGCTGCCATTCATTTATGGGCCAAACACCCTTCCAAAACACTTGGATATCTAATACATTCTCCCATCCAATCAGATTTGTCATAATTCACAAGCCGCAAATGTCACAATTGATGTTCTTGTTTTGATCTCAATTATTCTCTATTCTAATCAGAGCAGGACATTTTTATTTGTTTATTTTTTCTCTCAAATCTGCTGGCAAATCGATATGTTTAAAACAGGACCAGTTCCTAAACCAGGGGTTCTCAAAATCTCGATTCAAAAATACATTAATAATGATTTTCTGGTAATAAATATGAAGCTGGCTTTGACTTTGTCATCTTTCTAAGAGTATTGTGCGTTGGCGTTTAAAAGGTCTCGTTATTTTCCGCCATAAAGTCTCTCATGTGTGTCCGGTTTGTAAATTGATAGGCTAAATTGAGTGTAATCTGAGCTCTCATTAGGGGGCTGTAATTCCGTAACGTGTGTGTTAATTGGATTGTGATAAGCTCTCCTACACTGGGATTGTACTCTTGACTCAGAGAGCACAACACGCATGCTGTACTACATTTTGATTGTTATTTTTTTTTTCTTCTTTTTTTTTCTTTCTTTTTTTTTTACTATTTGTCTTTTTTCTTTGTCGATAAAGACTAACTTGGTTGTTGTTGTTTATTATTTTATTTTAATGTTTTTTTTGTTTGTTCTAAAAGATAGTCTTTTGTTTTCTGTTTTGAAAACTAATTTTGCTGTTTGTTTTTTTAAGGGTTTTGTTTGTTTATTTGTTTGTTGAATGTTGGCCTGGGCACGGTTTGGATAGCATAGTGTGAATACGCTCTTAGTTGGCATGTCGATGCAATGTAACTTAAATTCAACAAACAGACCATCAAAATAAAGTGTGACCGTTTTTTTCAACCTGGAAGAAGATATTTTAAAGAATTTTAGATAGGATCCATTGACATCCATAGTAGAAGAAAAAAAGTGAAAATATAAAAATCAATGAAAGTCAGTAGTCACCAGTTTCCGATATTTGAAAAAATATGGTTTGGGAGGTGAAATTATGAGAGTTTTCCAGGAGAATTAAGAAATGGGAGGTTGGCGGTAGAGGGGTCTGAAATACGGGAGACTCCCGAAAAAAGCGGGAATGTTGGCAGGTATGGATAAGACATCCTGTGGCCAAAATCGATTGAATGACACACGGCGCGAATAGGGCGTTTTGTGCATTTGATGCTATGACACAAACTATGATTTGTATCATGAAGATTGATACAGCAAAAAAAAAAAAAAAAGCCAGAGGATTTCTCTGATTGAAATCTTTTTAATGTATTAAAACTAACATCATAAAAGCATGATCTCTCTTCTCTTTTTTTTTTTACTTTAAACAGTGATATAAAGCTATACTTCTGGGGTTTCTGCTTAGCAGCAAATAAAACAAATCCTTCTTTATACTCAAAACCAAAAAACTGCTTATAAAAATAAATGTAATATTTGAATAGTTGAACAAATGAAAAGAAAAGAACAATTTAGTTTTTATATGGAACTCAGTTTCAATCAATTTTTAAAAACATTTTTATTTTCAGACAGTGTCCACCTTTTCTTTAGACAGCACAGATCTGCTTGATTTGACTGTCACCTGCCATTTCAGTGGATCTGAAAGCAGGAATTATTGTCTGACTGAAATGGGCTTATGAAGGACTAATGTGGGGCTCTATTACATTTAACATTTTCTTAAAACCAGAAATTTGCACTACCGATTAAGGTCTCATATCCACAGCTATAAATGTACCGATAGCCTCTGTGATTTGTTTTGCCCTGTTCGAATCTGTAGAAACTGCCTGTCTGAATGCTGCGGGGATAGTTGCATGTAGTGTGCGTGTCTAGTTTTCGTCTAATTCCAGTTAGTGATTCCGTGATGTCAGTAGCTATGCTTCCATCCACCTATTTTTATGTGCATTTTGGAGATGCGCATTAAAAACCGGTTGATGGAAACGACATGATGCGCATAAATTTAGAAAATGTGCATAAAAAACATATGCGCATAACTGAGTAGGATAAACTTTTTATTCAGTAAGAAAAGATGTGCATAAACTACGATGGAAACACTTTTACCGCACAAATTCCAGTGTGCGCATTAAAAAAAGGGTCATGTGATTTTGTTATAAAAGATCATGTGATGATAAAAATGTGTGTAAATAGACAAACCAGCAGGCTGCACATTATAATCTGAAATGTTGTTTTGTCATTCTAAAACGCCTTACCGTTTAAGTTTTAGTGTTATATTATTAATGACATCCAGAATCAAGAGCGTCTGTGCTCCGCGTCTGACACCTTCAAACGCCACCGCGCGTTCACTGTGTGCCTTCTGAGGCGCAAGTCATTTATTAGATGAAGAAAAGATTGATACAGCTTCTCCTACTGCAATAAATTCAGCATGTTGCCTGTCACGTCCAGGGTCACGTCATTTGGGATGCCTTGTTGAGCGTTGTTGCACTGAAAACATTATATACTGATCACTTATTCTCTTTTATCTTTTTAGAAATTTGTCTGAATCGTTTGTAATGTGTACCGAACCGAAAGTCTCGTACCGAACAGTTCAATACAAATACGCATATCGTTACACCCTTAATATATATATATATTGTTGATCCGTGATCAGTACGGATCACAACTCACGGTTCGGAACAAACGTGACATGCGGATTAATAATTTATTTTGAATTTGTCGGTTAATCCAACATTTATAACCATTGCAGAGAGATCGCCTCTCGCGTCACTCAAATCGCGTGCATGAAAGCATTTTGACTGCCCTGTAAGATATAATGATGACGAAAAAAAGTTGTTGTGGGACCTGCCTAAATGCTTTCTTAGGCTATTAATTTAATGTGTTTTCTGTCACTGTTTGTTTAGCCTGCATTAATGCATTCAGTGTAAAGCTGCACATATAAACATTAAAAGAGCATGATCTCAGTTCAAACCCGCGCAACATAAACGATAAATGAAAATGATTTGCATATGTTTATTAATCCTTCAAAGCGCTGTATTCAAATCTGCATCGAGAGAGATTCAGTTTTTACACTTTTTCAGTTAGTTACAAACAATTAAATAACACACAAGTGCTGGGAGAACAGTTTATAGTTCACGTATAAACACTGATGTTTATGGTAAAGATTAAAATCACTGTTTAATGAAACATGGCGCTGGTGAATTTTTGACGCTGGTAAAAGCAATTGCATTAGCAAGTAACCAACAGATGGAGACAAACAACCGTCAAAATTATGTCACTGAATAGGTTTTCAAAAATAATACACCTACAGTATAATGAAACATGAAGTTTTATGTGTGAACTGTTGAATTATTAATTGAAGATAAATATGATGTGTTGTACAAGATGTTAGATTTCTATATTTAGCATTATCAGCAACAGTAGCAAAAAATCATATTTCATATTGAATACTTTTCTTTTATTTTTTCATCAGTTTTTTCTTGTTTTTTATTTTTATTAACATTACAGGTTCTAAGTTCTGTTTGTTAAAAGCAATTTTTTTGCAGTAATATTTTTATATGAATGGAAAGCAAATGACATTTGTCTCCTCCTTTTTTGCTGATCCGAAAAATGGTCTGATCCATGACTAAAAAACCATAGTGTGATACGAACTGCAGATTTGTGATCCGTTACACCACTAATATATATATATATATATATATATATATATATATATATATATATATATATATATATATACATACAGTTGAAGTCTAATAACTGATTTATTTTACCTTTACTGCCATGATGACAGTAAATAATATTATACTAGATATTTTTTAAGACACTTCTATACAGCTTAAAGTGACATTTAAAGGCTTAACTAGGTTAATTAGGTTAACTAGGCAGGTTAGGATAATTAGGCAAGTTATTGTATAACGATGGTTTGTTCTGTAGACAATCGCAAAAAAATTTGCTTAAAGGGGCTAATAATTGTGTCCTTAAAATGGTTCTTAAAAAAATAAATCATAATTTTCAGACATACTGTGAAAATATCCTTGCTCTGTTAAACATAATTTGGGAAATATTTAAAAAAGAAAAACTAAATTCAAAGGGGGGGGGGGGGGGGGATTGGGGGGGGGGGGGTTCTGACTTCAACTGTATATAATATAATATAATTATAATATATAGGTTTTTTTATATTTATATATATATATTTTTTTTTTTCCCAAAATTTCCCAAAATTACCATCACAAAATCATTTCATAGTAATTTTTAGCATTTCATCAGTATCTCTTTAAGTCAGATTTTTTTCCAGATTTCTTTATTTCATTCATTCATTCATTCATTCATTCATTCATTCATTCATTCATTCATTTATTCATTCGAATGATCCAGTTAGCAAAAAATATCAGTTTCAATGATTTGCTATGTCATTCAACAAGCTTTTTAATGCTTTTTATATGTGCTGACACAACAGTTATTATTTTATGTGCTGACGCAACAGTTAAACTACAATCTCAATAAATTCCTATTTGAGATAATGTGTATAAATAAACCCTCTTTAAAACACACATCCATCAAAACAGCACATCTACAACTCATTCCACTGCAATCAGTGTAGGTCAGTGTCAGGTTTTTTATCGAATTACCACAGAAGGAAGTGAAAGAAGGGAAGTGTGAATGTGCCCAGGTACTGATGCCATTTAATGCTCCCTCATTGTTTAAATGTCAGATGTTACTCAAATATCATAAAACACGAATGCAAACATGCTATTGTGTGCAATATTGTTCTTGCAAAGTCAATGCTGGGAGACTAAATGGTTGAGGAGAGTCATGAGAGAAAGCAGAGGAGGAGAGAAGTGTCCTTGGTGTTTGTCACAAGCCGAAATATTGTCCACAGCCATGCGTGTCACGGTGAAATGCTATCAGATTATCATATCCCACAGTAGATTTATGCCAGTGACACACGAGAAGCAGAGACACTGATAAATGACTGTGTGTGCCCTTGGTATGGCTTTTCTCATATTTTGTGTCTGAGTTTCAATTTTCGTTATACTTTTTTTAAATCACTCCTGTCAATACATTTTTCTTTTTTTCGGTCTCCAGGCTTCTCAATTCTATTAACTCTGGAGCTGCCAGAATCTGTTAACTGCTAGGATGGCCATATCGGTTATTCTGACCGTACATATTAGACCAGGGCTGCACAATTTATCACAAAGTTATTGTTATTGCAATAATAGTATATGCAATATTTTATAGTATATATAATATTTCATGCATTGGTTGTAAAGTTTTACCAGATAACATAACATATATAATATAAATTTTGACACCCACAGACAAATATAAATCAGAGAGGTAAGACTTAGCCTCATTTCAATGTCAAGTTTTGTAAAAATTGATCTATTGAATTAATCTTATTAAAAAAAAAAAAAAAAAACGTTGGCTAGAATTATGCATTATAGGCTTAAATTATACAGAGAAATAACAGATGCAGCGATACTGCAGTCTGATCATGAAGCAGATTAATGTTGATCTTTCTTTCGAGGTGTCAGTGCTGAAATAAACAAAACAATAGGCCTAATACAAAATATTATAAGATTAAAATATGGCAAAATTATCAGATGGTAATTTCGGTAAATTTACTTAACGAATAAACAGCACTCAGTAATATTTCAGCATGCTTTTACTTTCGTATTCGACATGAAACTCACATCTATGGGTAGGAATGATGGCATCCTACCCTACTCATATTTCTCTCTTCATATAGCCATATATATGGCTATTACACAACCATAATACACTGAAATATAGCCTGGTTCGTTAGTTCATTGGATCGTTTTGCTTTCTTACTACAATCGATCTGCTCCAGAGTTCATTTATTCCAGCCAAGACCACCTCATTCAGGTGATCTTGGACCGATTGATTTGGAGTGGATCCAAGGGCGATTGCGGGATTCACATATGCCGAACTAACCATGCTAACTGGGTAAACGAGACAAACATCTAGGTGTGAAAGCACCCCAAGACTGTATTTGTACTCAATTGACAAACAGTCTCAGCCAAATTAAACTTTAGTGACAAGTCCTGATTGGGCCAGTAACGATCACGTCTACTGTCCCGAGCATCTTGCACGCTGGCCCCGGGCAATCGTGCAGTCCTTATGCTGCGTTCGCACCAGACGCGGAAGAAGCATCAAGCGTGAGTGATTTACATGTTAAGTCAATGCAAACGCAGCACGATACGCACGAATGGCGTGGCGCGAACGATGCTGCACGGATGGCGCGATACACGTGAATGGCGTGGCACGAATTGAGCGTTTTGCGCGTTTGCCGCCCTTAACGCGTAAATCGCGTGAATCGCTCGAGTTCAAAAATCTGAACTTCTGCGGACATTTGTGCCGCGTTAACCAATCTCTTGTGGGAGCATGATTGTGACGTAGCACCTGTTGTTGGTGTCCCGGGGGAAATCCTCCAGCCGACACCGACAACAGTTCATCAAACTGGGCTCCGCTCAGTCAGAAGCACCGCTGAAAGCCTCCGTCATCCAGGTTAAGTTTCTGGAGGAGTTTATGAGCTCACAGAGCTGGGTGCACCTCTGAAAGTATCTAGGGGACTCAGACACGGCTCCAAACGTATCGATGCTGTTTTTCAGCCTTTATAAAAACACATAAACACAGTTATTTTATCAATAAAATCCATGTTAGCCATTTAGCAACAAAGCTACAGTCACCGGGCTGACAAGCCCTGCCCATGACGCGAATCCGCACCTGTTCTGAAGTGAATTTGACGGGCAAATGAAAGCTGGAGTTATACTTTCGCCTGGCGCCGCATCGCGCACCTCCGCTGACTGCGCGCACACCTCGCGAAATGGACGAGGCTTTTATACTTGCCGCGTTCGCCATTGTGATATTCTTTAAAACAACAGGGGGTGGTCAAAAGTAACTGAAAGTCAGACAGATAAACAGAGAAGTAGAAAGTTTCCGGAACTAGGTCATATCATTAATATCATTCAAGATTTTTAAACGAATTATTTTTATTGTTTTTATAAATTATTTTAATGATTATAAGGATTTTTATAACCATTCAAAGTTTGTTTTAATCAAACTTTGATGCATCACTTGCTTTTGTTCATATCTCGGACAGTTTTACCTATTAAAGTTTATTAAAATATCAATGAGGAGAGAAAATGGGTTGCTCTACAAATATATTTCTATTATGGCAAGAATAAAAGCCAAAAAAAGCACACTTAAAAATACAGATGTTTTTTTATATATTTAGCCCACTCCCCAATTCACACATTATGTCTGGCTAGTTTCTGTCCTCTGATTATGCTAAAAAGGCATTAATAGTCCAACATTCCTGACCATTATCACCAATAAAGCCTAGAAAAACAGGGCATCAGTATATTGTAAACTGATAGGTTCAAATATTCTTTCCCAGTTATCAAAGAAATAATTTGATCCTTAATTATAGTTTTGTAATTATTAAATAGTTTTAAATTCAAAATTGTAATATATACATCAGTGTAAAACCTATAAATGGTGGAAAAACATATTTCTGTAATTGTGTAGCTGGGTTTCCACTTTTGCCCTGGCCTCTTTTGGCTTTAACAGACTATCCCTCAGGTTTTTCCAAACTTTTTAACAAAAACTTTCCTCCTTTCCCAGTGCTGTTGCAATTTCTAGCCAAAAATGATTGTTCATCAGGTTATCTCTATCATCACGGATCATAAAGATGTCTGTACAGGTGTACCTGTTTCAGACAAAATCTCTGCAAAGTGGTTCATTTCAACTCAAACCAGATGCGGCGCCGCGCGCACTGTTCGCTTGGGTCTCAAAAAATGCCGTGCGCACCGCCAGCCGAAATGATGTCGCGCGCACTCAAAGCGAACATCCGCAAACTCCGCGATGACGTCAGATTCTCCGCGCGCACTCAAGCGAACTAGCGGACGCGTCGAGTATAAACAAGGCTTCAGGCGGATTTGACATGCGAATGAAGCAGAGTTTGATGCACGAATGAAGCGAGTAAACTCAAATGTTCACGCGTCTATTTACACGCGAATAGCGCAATTTATCCGTGCGTTACGCGTCTGGTGTAAACACAGCATCATTGTCGACCCCTGTTAATATATAGAACAAAATGTTTATAGTGAATCCTAATACCAAAGTTCAAAAAGTGTAACAAAACTAACTTTAAATGTTGTCTCTACTCTGATCAGCTCTGAATACAGTTAACATTAGAAAAACTGTTAGAATACGGCCCAGTGTTTCTAATAAACACGAATTATACTAAAAGGTTTTTTTCCAACCTGAGGCGCCTTCTCTCTTTATTTCTGCTGTTTGTATAGTTTATTTTGTGGTGTACTGAAGCTGTCCACATTCAGCCCACCCCTCATTACCTGCCTTAAATATGTATAAACAACAAATTTACAGATCACTGGAGCCAAACACTTTTGAGCCTTTAGCGACTACACACACACACACACACATACACTAAAATGATCCCTCAACTGATGTTATTTGTGTTTTCAGGGTAAAGAAAGAGCGGAGGTGGAGCCGTGGGAGGAGACCAATTTTGAACTGTATAAAGCAGTGGACCGTTTCGGATTCCTACAGTAAGAAACTTGCATTTTTTATTTATTTATTTACATTTTTTTTCCAGATCTCACACATGAGACACGGGTATAGGGAAAAGCTCAGTCTTGTCTTGATGTTGATCTGCTTCGTTGGCCTCTTCTGTCTTCTGGTTAGGGCTCTTGGCAGGGAGGTTGTGGTTTACCGAGGCCCCTTAAACAGCAGTGCACTATGTGATATTTATAGGGTGCCACATGTGTCTGGCAGATCAGGGCTCTGTAATTGTAGGGGTAGAGAAACGGCAGACAGGAGAGAGAAAATACTGAAAAAGATGGAGCAATGAGTTACAAACTGGAAAAGTACTACAAAGTGTAAGCAAATCAGAGACAGAGCTGTTTTAGCAGCATAGACATTTTTTGCTTTGTGCTTGGAAGGCGTGCGTGAGTGTGTTTTTGTGTCTGTGTGTGTGTGAAATAGAAAGAGTTTGGCTTTCTTTTTATAATTTTTTTTTAGTTTGCATTAGGGTTTTGTTTTATTTTGACTTCTTTTGTCTTGTTTTGTTTTGCCTTGTTTAGTATTACTTTGTCTTGTTTTGTTTTCTTTTGCCTTTTTTGTTTTCTTTTGCCTTGATTTGTATTGCTCTGTTTTGTTTTGTTTTGCTTTGTCCTGTTTTTTTTTTTGCTTTGTCTTGTTTTGCTTTACCTTTTTTGTTTTGCTTTGCCTTGTTTTGTTTTGCCTCGTTTTGTTTTGCCTCGTTTTGTTTTGCTGTCCTGTTTTTTTTTTTTGCTTTGTCTTGTTTTGTTTTGCTTTACCTTTTTTGTTTTGTTTTGCCTCGTTTTGTTTTGTTTTGCCTTGTTTTGCTTTACCTTTTTTGTTTTGTTTTGCCTCGTTTTGTTTTGTTTTGCCTTGTTTTGCTTTACCTTTTTTGTTTTGCTTTGCCTTGTTTTGTTTTGCCTCGTTTTGCTTTGCCTTGTTTTGTTTTGCCTCGTTTTGTTTTGCCTTGTTTTGTTTTATTTTGCTTTGTCCTGTTTTTGTTTTTTTTGCTTTGTCTTGTTTTGATTTTGCTTTACCTTTTTTGTTTTGCTTTGCCTTGTTTTTTTTTTGCTTTGCCTTGTTTTGTTTTGCCTCGTTTTGTTTTGTTTTGCTTTGTCCATTTTTTTTTCTTCGTCTTGTTTTTTTTTTTTTTTTTGCTTTGTCTGAAAATCTGAAAAATGTGTTGTGTAATAACAATGAAATGGCACAAGAAGAAAGGACTGAACTACTGAAACGCATTTAATACTTTAAATAAGAGGCTTTTTTTGGTGATGGCAGCTTAAAGACGCCTCTCATATGGAGAATAAAGTCACATGCATTGCTCAGGTGTGAGTTTTTCACAGACTTCAGCAGAGTGTAAAAATCTTGATGGTTCTGTGGGTCTCGTCTATCAAATCTGATTTTTAATTTGTATTTTATGTTAGATTCAAGTCAGGTGATTGGTTTGGCCATTCTACAGCTTGAGTTACTTTCTCTGAAAGCATTTGAGAGTTTCCTCGGCTGTGTTTTGGATCATTGTCTTGCTGAAATGTCCTGGTTTCATCTTCATCATCCTGATAATATAATATAATATAGATGTTAGAATGAAGCAGCTAATATTCCTTTACAATGAGGAAGATCAGAGGGTTGCTGAAGAACTACTGAGAGATTTCAGCTGCTGTCTGGGCATTCACTGCCTTTTTACAGCTCCCTTTCTTCATGTGTTCACAACTTTTTCTTTGTGTCTTTTTATTTTATTATGCATAACTTAATTTTTAAACTAAATAATTTAGATTGCTTTGCATAAATGGATTTCTTTGGAAATCATCCGAGGAAAACGGCACCTTTAGAAATATGTTTTCTGAGAAAAAATGGTGACGTGTTGCTTATTTTCCCCGCTGTAATTGCACACAACAAAATCTTATAACTTCATATTATTTGACTTAACATTTGATTTCTGGTATTTTGTCAAAGAAAAAAAAATCTCACTTATCCAAAAATCTTGCGTTTTAATGACATTCATGTCAAACATTAAAATATCGACACACATGAAGACATGAAGAGACTCACATAAGTAAATGACTAAATAAACTGAAGAACGAAGTAAACAAAAAAAAAAATCAGCATGTTGTCAGTCATTGTCTAACAGGAGAGTTCTCTGTTCTGCAGCTTTTTATAACTGCGACTCATTTCATAACTCTAGGGCCCATTGTCTGACTAAATTAATTTAATTGTAGGGATGTCTTTTCACACTAGGCTACTTGAAGGGCCAGAGAAAAGCACCTAAGGAGCTGGGTTCAACTTGACAGTTGAATAGCCCTGTGGCTTAAAACAAACCAAAACTTGACAGGAAACTGTGCCAGACACATGACTAAAAACTATGAATGGGCACCCTCTGATCCACTCATGTAATAAATGAACAGTGCAGTGCACTGCATTATAACAAAAATGTATCTTGGTTACTTTTGATCTTTTTTACTATGTTTTAGTCTCTTTTTTGTCAACAATGTTGCCTGCTGTTAGAGTTACTTTTAGAATCTAATGACACCCATGTTGTCCTGTCTTTGTCTCCTGTTACTCTGGGAAAAAGGTTGTCAAAAAGTATTTTCTGTCTTTTTTTCTGTTTTTTGCTAACAAAATTAACATTTTATTTTCTTAGATGGTGCTTTGTTTTTCACTTCTTTGTTTATAAATGTTGTATTGTATTTAGTCAAGTCAAGGCAAGTTGGCTTTATTGTCATTTCAACAATATACAGTGCTGTACACAGTCAAACAAAACAATGTTCCTCCAGGACCAAGGTGCTACATCAAACAACATAAATTGACTGCGTAACACAGGACTGTGCATTACTATAAAAATTTAGAAGAATGAAATAAAATAAGATAAGATAAACTAAAATAAAAATAAGAGTAAGAGCGCAAAGTATGGTTAGTGCAACATTTAGTGCAAATAAGACAGGACAGACAAGACCGGACAAGAAACAGTAACGCGGACCAGTACACTATGAATGTTGTGCAAATATTGGATCTAATATAAATACTGTACATGTAAACATTTGTCATAGAGGTAGTCATTTTAGTATTGATCTATATTTATTTTTATCTTAAAAGTGTATGATTGGTTTGCTTTGTCCTTTTTTTGCTGGCTTTGTGTTACTTGTAACTTTTTTTTTTGACCATATTGTTTCATTTTTAATAAATGTTTTTTTACTATTTGTATTGGAATTTTTGTTGTTGTTTTATTTTGTCTTTAGTTTCATCTTTGTTTGCATTTTGTTCCTTTTGATTTGTTTTTATGCTTTTAATGCTTTGTACTTTGCTTGGGGATTTGTTTTTTTTTTGCTTTTAATTTGTTGTTTTGTTTTTGTTAGGGATGTGCACGATTATTCGATCAATCGATTAATCGAACCCATCAGCGACGATCGAGCATGAAAACGATGATCGATTAACTCTAAAATTAAATTACTTTCAATCGTTCTGATTATTTATGCTGGTATTTGGGCGGTAGTTTGATATTTGATTTGGTTATGGCTGCAGGGAGTTGCATCTAGACAAGACATGAGAGCAGATCTATAGGGGGTCACACACCAGAAGCGCGGCGCATTTCACAATTCTTAACATACACAGCGGTGCCCAGCACGACTCAGGACACTGTTCATTTTTCTGCCACGTCACAGAGCGCCATCTGAATAGTTTCATTTTAAATACAATGCGAATGTGCGGGTCAGGTGTGTGATACTTTCATCTGTCATGTACGCGTCGTGTCTTGACAATCTTTTCGGGGAGGACTAGCCTACGGCATGAGTAGGCTAATGTTTTACCGGATGACACCAAAATCAAAAGCTACTTCAGGGAGCCATGCATCTATCTAAACCCGGATCCTTTATTGTGGTGCAAAGTAAATGAGTCTCGATATGCAAGGCTAAGCACCGTTGCCCATTGGTACCTGGCTGTTCCTGCAACTTCTGTTGAGCGCCTTTTTTCTGCGCCGGTCTAATTGTAAATAAACTTCGCACTCGGCTTTCATCGGAGCATGTAGACCGACTGATCTTTTTGAATAAAAATATGTAGTCCTTCCTTGTGTTAAGTTTTATTAGCCATGGTAAAATATTCGGGCTGTATTTGTTTTAATTTTAAGCAGCATAGTTAAATTAGGCCGGCTTTATTTTATTTACTTCCACTGACTGATCATTTTGAAAGAAATGTTATTTTACCTAATCTTTAAGTTTTATAGCTTTGGTAAAAATATTCAGGCTATTTTTATTTTAAGTTTAAGCAGCCAAATTATTCTATAATTTTAGTTAGGCTATGTGCTACTTAACAGCCGTTTGGTTAGGCTAAGTTTTGGTGAAACTTTATTTTTGCGAACGTTTTACAATTAAAAAAACCTTTTTGATCCACTGTTGTGATGCTGCTGAAGTAAAATATTGTTTTGGTAAAAATGTCAGTTGAATAAAATAACTGAACTGCAGAGTATCATATGTGTGTTTATTGTTGTTGTCAACAATATAGAAAAAGGTAAGTTATAGTTTTAAAAACGGATCCATATTTCTATATTTATAGTAATAATAAGACACATATTGAAGGGCATAATACTGTAAAATAACTTTGGTTTCTCTTTTCTGCGCGGCTTCAGTTGCCGTTGTTTTAAAGCGCCCTGCGAACCGCATCCACTTTCTAGTTGGCATGTAATTCAAGCTCACATGCATTTTGTGTAGATAAACACAATTTGTAATATAACATTTTCATATTGTGTCGCTTTATGATTAATTTTATTTACAATGCATCATGTAGCCTAACATCAGTGGCGGTTCTAGTTTAAATGCCACCCTGGGCGAACCACCTGCTTTAAGAAATGTACTTATAAATAAATAAAATTATTATTATTATTATTATTATTATTATTATTATTATTATTAATAATATTATTAATATTATACAATTATTATTCTAAATAAATAACAGAAATCAATCCTAAATGTAACTGGAAAACATTTAGACAACTGGAGTGATATGCTAAGATCTCTTAAGAAATCTTTTGCTTGAATATTAAAGACAATTAGAATACAAAACATATATTTAATGTAATTATCTGTTGTCTTAGACCCGACTCATGGCTGAGAATTAATGGTATAAGTCTTACCTCCCTGATTCATCATCTCTCCTTTCTGCTTCATAGCCATATAGTCAAAATAAGATCATCATCATATTATAACTTTAGTTTTGTCGACTTGCAAAGCTCGCTGCGCGCCGACACCTCTGCATAAAAGTTACTCCGGTTTCACAGTACATAAACGGCATGTATTTTTTCGGCGTGCATGTACACCGGGAAAAGAGCATCGCGTGAGGTGCGCGGGAATGGTTTTCTGCACGCATGCATGCGTCAGTTTGCTTTCACCACCTTTTTTCGTTGCACATAGACAATAACAAACTTCCACATGCAAAATACGCCAAATGTGAATGGCCTCTAATGTCTTTATTCTGGGATTACTACTTTAAATTAATACACTTGCACAAAGTAAATCGTAACTCAAAGCTTTTACTGGGGCTCGTTTTTTTTTTTTCGCACCGTCTCCCCTTGCCACCTAGATGCCACCCTGGGCACCGACCATATTGCCCATGACTAAATACGCCACTTGTTACACTTCTTTAAATGTTTACTGTGTTAATCAATATTGATGGTGATTTTTAATAACCCAACAGCATTGATTTAATTGTTTTCTGAATCCTGTCATAGTTTTATCAACAACATTTTTAACAGGGCTTTAAATAATATCTATCTATCTATCTATCTATCTATCTATCTATCTATCTATCTATCTATCTATCTATCTACATATATATATATATATATATATATATATATATATATATATATATATATATATATATATATATATATATAATTTTTTAAAATTGAATTAAAGCCCCGCCCCTTTGCTTAAAGCCCCGCCCCTCTAGCTTAAGCCCCGCCCTCGATTAATCTAGTACTCGTTTGTCAAACCTGTGGATTAATCGAAAGGAAGAATGGTCAAAAATGCCCATCCCTAGTTTTTGTGTTTTGATTTATTTCATTAGTGTGTTTTTACTGATTTATTATTTTTTAAATAAATAATTGTTGTTATTATATTTTTTATTATTATTATTTTAAGTTTCTTAATGTGGTATTTTAAATATTTTAAATTAAAATACCATATTAACCAACGGGTCAGTAATTACACTGTACACACTTAGTCTCTGACTTATCAGAAGTCACCATAGTGGAATGAACTGGCAACTATTCCAGCGTATGTTTTACACAGCGGATGCTCTTTCGGCTGAAACAACTTAGTACTGGGAAATAAAGTTTAGATACACTGCCCAAACCCAGACAGATATTTTATATCTTCAGGCCAGGCCGTGGTCAATAGGGGTATCAAAATGAATTCTTTCTTCGGTGCACCGCGATGCGGACAATTCGATATCGGTTCAGTAATAATTATAACTGGTTATTATGTACTGACGTCATTCATCTCATATGCGCTATGTCGCTGTAGCTTACTATGGCGAGGGAGGCAAGCGCGAGTATTTACAACGCTTCAACTACTTAAAAACTCACACAATTTCACTGCGTGTGTGTTTGCTGGACACCGTTTCACTGACACTTACAGCAGAAGCCCCTATTTCACGGCGATTAAGAGAATCAAAGTAATCTCCATTTCTCTCTCTCTCACTGTGGCCCATGAGTGCGTCTGTGAAGAGCGCCAGCGTGTAAGAGGCAATCGCAGCCCTTTCTGTTGAGCGCATGACCAATCAAAGGGAAGAACTTGGTAGACAAGGCTTAGAGAGCAAGCGAGATATTTATATTTGTTTACTTGCTATAAATGCTCGTGTTGTTTAAAGGTACAGTTTATATATCTCACTGTTTGTATTAAAAGACAAAATTGTTTTACAAATAGTAAATATAAATATATTTATACATTTTAATACAAGAATTGCTGTGCTGTGAAGACAATGTAAAACTGTGTATGGAAAGAATCATCAATGCACCGTGATGCACCGAGATATCGAATTGAACCGAATCTATGGCATGATAATCGTAACCGAACCGAACCGTGAGACCAGTGTAGGTTCACACCTCTAGTGATCAAGCATTTGTGTTTTTTTTTAACTTAATTATCCTAATTGGGTGGACAACTATGCCATAATTTGAAATATTATCTGAATATTTTAGCAAAGTTGGCCTAAGCAACACATGTGGGTCTAAAAAGTTGCACAATTTGCAACGCGTATTACGTGGAGCAACGCTCTATCTTCTGAACAGCATCTCTACCACTGGCACACATGCATGCCTCACTTGCAAGCAGAGCTGAACCAGTGCATGCGCAGCATATATGTAGAGCAGAAACAGTGCATAATAATCAGTGGATCTAATTAAGGCATTTATTGGGTAAAATTGCTATTGCTTTTTACTGCCATTCAATGTGCACTGTCACTTTAACTGAGCATGTGCAGCAGCAAAAATAGATCCAGTGCCGAATTCCAGTCGAAAAAAAAACACGCTCTGCTCGCGTGTGCAGTGTGATAGATGTGATAGCAAAAAAACGGGACCTTCCACGATGAACAGACACATAGGCAGGCTTGCCATGGCAGAAAGGACGATAGTCTGCCTTCATTGTCCTCTTTTGTTACTATCCATTCTGAATAAACAAACAATGCAGCTTACATGCTTCATCCTTATTGCATTATTCATTACGGTAAATCTAAACTCATTTCTGTAGTTCAAGCAACTCAAAATTGTAGTTGAGAACATCTGCTATAACGGCCCACATATTAAAAAAATAGTTGGGTTTAAATCGGGATCGGGCTCATAATTACAGTTTATGTGTTGGACCAGCTCAGGCTCGGACCCAAGGTGCACGATACACAGGCTCGGGTAGGGTTTTTTGTGCCTGATCTAAGCTCTACTGGGAAACACCCATACACTCTGACATTCACACACTCATACACTACAGCCAATTTAGTTCATCTAATTCGCCTATAGCACATGTCTTTGGACTGTGGGGGAAACCTGAGCACCCGGAGAAAACCCATGCAAACAAGTGGAGAACATGCACACTCCAGACAGGAATGCCAACTGACCCAGCCGGGACTCAAACCAGCGACCTTCTTGCTGTGAGGCGACAGTGCTTACCACTGAGCCATCATGCCACATGTAAACTTATGTTAAACTTAATAATTAACTTAATGTTTAACATAACAAATTTCCAGCAGATTAATAATTTATTTCCCCCACAATGCAGCTTTAGAAAGGAAGCTCCCTGTGTGGACAGAAAGGAAGCTCACTAGGGTTTGGAACACAGCCACGATGTCATGTCACGACTTCCCCAGGTTACCTCATGAATATCCCAGATCAGATCCAAAATGTCCGCCATGGAAACAGTCATTTCCTGTTTGTGTAGCTGACTAAGATCTCGCACTTTGAGCAGTTTCATGGGTTCAGGTCACTTAGCTGTCATTTCCAATAGTTATGTTTATTTATCCAGCCATGCACTTCCTGTGGAACAAACTCATTCCTTTTTCAGTAATACACATGCGAGGAACCGCAATTTGACGTCAGTAGCAAAAAGCAGAGTTTGATTTATTGGTTATGGTTTTGCTCCCTCTCTGGCCATCAAGTTATATGAAGAGCGAGCAGACTTTAGTAGCTGTTTGAGACGTACTGTAAATAGGAGAAATAAATCTCTGATAGTACAGTGTAGTCTGACTTTGTTTTGTTGTTGTGTTTTTTTTCTATTTTATTATTGTCATTTGTAACTTTTTTTTTTTGTTAGCATTTTTGTTCTTTTAGTTATGTGTGATTAGTGCTTAAAATTGTTATTAACAGGGTTCGAACAGGTACTGGAAATTCTTGAAAATGCTTCAGGTTCAATCTAAAATTTTCAAGGTGTGAAAAATGCTTTGTTTTTTAGATAACGTGCCTAAAACTGCTTGAAAATGTAGTTGTGTTGCTTACTTATCGATTTTACTAAATATTTAAACTAATTTGGTTGCTTTTGCAAAAAGTGAAAACAAAAGGCATAGAGCCTTTCACAAGTGAACAATGCATGAAATGAGCAATATCACACGTGTAGCAGTGCGATGTGGCTGTATATCGGCACTGGTGTGAGGTGTGCATTGCCTTGAGGCTGCATGCCGAGTGTCTTAGTGCTCCCCACCAGTGACGAAATACAGCCATATCGCACTGCGAGTGTGATATTGCATTTATACAACAGTTTGACGGCATAATTGGGAATATAAAAAAATTAAATCAAACATGGAGAGTCTCAAAAATCATTCATTCACATCTGCAGCTGACACACACGTCTCACAAACGTCACTTTAGAGCTAGTATTTAAATGATTCTCTAGCGTAATATCTAAAGTGATGACAAAAACATGTAATTTTTGCTCACATTTCAAGATTATAAGGCTGAACGGCATGAAATGCCATCAATCTACAGAGATTCCCCAGTATTTCTTTGTTGCAATCAGAATTTCACAATTATTAGCAAGAGTAAAGCAAACACTACCAGTTTCTGTGGTATAAATACAGCACTCCAAAATACAAAAGAGAGGGATCGACTTAGAATGTCACTTACTTGATTTATAATGATTTGATCTGCTGTAGTTTAAAATTTACACTGAGTAAATGCTGTTTTTCTCCCCTAAAGACTTATTATGCTGTCTCTGTCGCCATCTTGTGGCGAAACGTCAATTGTCACTTTCTTTGGTCTGTTCAGACAGTCTGATGGCGGCCTATGCACTGAATCCGATGCTCAGAAATTATAAATATTTAAAATAGGCACTATCCTTATAAATAAACTGTATAGTTGCAATCTAAACTACATTCATTCTCACCTAAAAAGCCTCAAAAGTACATTATGTTGTCCAACAGCTGCAATATTTGTCAAACTGTAGAGTGTCCTCTGCTTGTCGCTGTATGTGGGCGTAGTAATACACAAGGGTGAAGGGTGAAGAGGCGGTACGAGTGCTGTTATTTGCAGAATATTGCACAGCTATCAGCCAATCAGATTCAAGAACCAGACAGAACTGTTGTATAAATTTAAATAAATATCAATTTAAGATGGAATATGACACAATTAAGATGTGAGTAAATCATATTTAAGAGAGTGATTTATAGTAATACAGTGTTGGGCTTGGACCGAACATGTCATCACAATTTTTCCTTGTAGTGTTCTAAAGTATAGTGGAGTATAGTTATAATTATAACAAATAGCATTTGATATAATGTGATGAAATATGAAAATATGTAATTAAGTGTTTGTAGGGATGTAACGATTCACCTAACTCATGATTCGATACGATTCATAATACTAATCTCACGATTCATGATTTAGTCACGATATTTTAACAAAATTATTTGAAACAAATTTAAGATGAAGAGTCCTTTCAGTTTTAACTTAAATGCTGCACATTTTTTGCAAAATAATACTTTTTGTGCCTTAACTAAATTGCTAATAAGAAAAACAATAAAAAAATATAATACAATAATAATAATAATAATACAAACTAAAGACGATTCATTAATATAAATAACTAAAACTGTGACTGTTGTTGGATTTATTTATTTTTTAAAAAGAAATATAAGCATATCTATTTTTTCCGGCATAGGATGAAGTCTTTGCACATTTACAATGTGCTGTAAATACAGCGCCACCTCAGTATCTCGATTCGTTCAACATTTCTACCGGTTTGAATCCTCACATATATGAATCAATTTTCAACCAGCTCACGGTAAATCGTTACATCCCTATGTGTTTGGAAAAAAGTTTGAAAATGAACCTGGAAATTGCTTAAATTTAAGTTTGGAACCCTGTATTTACATTTTATTCTAATTGCATGTCTGTATAATCTGATGTGTTTTGTTTTTTTACAGTGAGGGTGAGCTTCCAGTGTATGACTTAGTGGAGGAAAAGGTGAGTCCAGTGCTGTGCTTGTGTCTGTCACACCAAAACTAATCAACTTATGGGAATAATGGGCTAGGCTTTTTAAGCAACACAAAACATATTCAAAATAAACAAATATTCAATTACAGTGGCTAGGATTTTTTCACTTTTTTTTTCGATTAATCCGAATTTGCTTTTTAAGATAATTTATATTTTTCTTAAATTGAGGAATCATGATTTTTAATTGAAAAATTATAGATACGCTGTTATTGCACCAATAGCAAAATAAATAAGAAGCTATTGTTCTTAACAAGATGATTTTTTTATTACTAATAAAGAGAATGTTCAGTCATGTTGTCGGAGTATAAAAAAAGTGTAGTTACACAAAAAGATATCGTAAAGCAGTCAAACTTTAGGTAAAAAAAATTGAGATATTTATTTTTTGCTATATTATCCAGACATTCGTGACTGTTTGACTTTCAACCTTGGTAAATTTATCTTAATTCAGCAGGTTATTTATAGATTAATCACAATTTGTATGCACTTGTGATTACTTGTGTCATGGATATTAGATTACACATGAATCAAGTTTGTTTGCAATATTTGATATCCAAAACGCTTTTTATTTTATTCTATTTTTGCTTAATGTTTTATGATATATTTTGTGTGCAACCACATAATTCATAATATATAAGTACAGATGCATGTCATTGTATTAGAAAACATATATGAAAGCAAATGTTATAGATTTTTTATAGATTCTACTAATTTCTAGATTTGTTTCTACTATTTTGTTTGATTTTTTTTTTTAGCTTGATTTGTTTCACGTTTGTTTTGTTTTATTTTTGTATTTTTCCATGATTGTTGTATTACTTTGTCCATTTGTGTTTGTTTTCTTTTCTTGTTGTTCCTTTTTTGTTTTCTTTGTGATTGAAGTATTTGTTTTCTGTTTTAGTGCTTTTGTTTTGTTTTTGCTCCATGTTTTGCTTCTTTTGATTTATTTTGTATTCTTGTTGCTGTATCATTTATTTATACAGTTGAAGTCAGAATTATTAGCCCTCTTTGATTTTTTTTTTCTTTTTTAAATATTTCCCAAATGATGTTTAACAGAGCAAGGAAAATTTCACAGTATGTCTGATAATGTTTTTTCTTCTAGAGAAAGTCTTATTTGTTTTATTTCAGCTGGAATAAAAGCAGTTTTAAATTTTTTAAAACCCATTTTAAGGACAAAATTATTAGTCCCTTTAAGCTAATTTTTTTTCCGATAGTCTACAGAACAAACCATCATTATACAATAACTTGCCTAATTACCCTAACCTGCCTAGTTAACCTAATTAACCTAGTTAAGCCTTTAAATGTCACTTAAAGCTGAATAGAAGTGTAATGAAAAATATCTAGTAAAATATTATTTACTGTCATCATGGCAAAGATAAAATAAATCAGTTATTAGAAATGAATGACTAAAACTATTATGATTAGAAATGTGTTGAAAAAAAATCTTTTCTCCGTTAAACAGAAATTGGGGAAAAAATAAACAGGGGGCTAATAATTCAGGGGGGCTAATAATTCTGACTTCAACTGTATGTTTAATTTATTTGTTGGCTTAGTGACCTTCGCTTTTTTGTTCCTTGTGATTTTCCACACATATATTTAAATTCAAGTTTATTGGAATTTTCCATATCCATGTCCCAATAGCTCTTTTTTACTATACAATTTCCCCCTGTGCAGCTGCAGAATACATAATATCAAAATTCATACACGTATTATTGGGTTAGAAAACAAAAATTAAAAGCACGCGTTATTCATTTTAACCACAGCTACCAAAAATCCTCTTGTCATCAGTTTGCTTAAAAGTAAATGCAAAAAGGATTATTCATATTCAAATTTAGTTTTATTTATCACAGTCATCATGAAAAAAGCACTTAAAGTGTCAGGTTATGAAGTGATAATGAGCTGTAAATTAGAAAACATTGCTTTCTCCAAGGCCATTATGCAAAGAAAAAATATCTGAAATGTCTTTTAGGATTTGAATAAGGCTGTTAATCTAAAACCTTGTTTTAAATCTCACTGGAATCCATTTCCATTAAACTTCACTTCGGTTAAACATTAAGGTGATGTTTGTTCTTTTTTATAATGTATTGCGACGTGTGCATTTTGTCTTCACAGCAAAAGCAGCTGGAAGTGGAGAGAACGACAAAATGGCTGAAAATGTTGAAGAGCTGGGAGAAATACAAGAACAGCGACAAGGTACGTGTCCTTCATAAACATGTGGTAACTCTCTGAAGGACTTGAAGAAACTCTTTCATATTGTGTGTGTGTGAATGGCTGAAGTTCCCTTCGGCTGTCTTTGTCCTGCGAAACAGGCGTCATTGAACTGGTCCCCTAAGAAAACCACTGTCCTGCTTCAGCTGCTCTAAATCTGTCCACCTCTGTCTGTGTGTTTGAACATCTTCAGGCAGCTGTTAATGTGTTCAGTTGAGTTTCTGTCCACTAACTGTGTGTGAAATGAGAAATGTTCATGGTGGATAAGGTGTAGCGTGACAGTGGTGCAGTTCATTGCTTTGTGCAGAACTAATTATTATTACTTATTATAAATACAATTAGTTTGTTTACATGGTGTCTACACCAAAGTGGCATTTGCACAGGTGTGTTTTCTTTTTAAAATGGTATTTTAGAATGAAAATGCTCCTCGTCTAGACTGAAAAACAACATTTCAGAAAAACAATCTCCATCCACAAGATGCAGCCTAAAATGTCAGATACGTAAACATTTGCTTTCATTTTTTGCATGTGCATCATTAAGTTATTTATATTATTTATCAAATTGCCCATTAATTGTATTTCATTAAAGTCTAACACTACCCACACAGTAATGTAAAATCAGTAATCATACAGAGTATCATTCATATTATATATTAAATTACCTATTAAATTGTATTTTATTAATGTCTTCCTTTACCCCAATCCTCACAATAATGTAAAAACAGGAATTATACAGAGTATTATTCAAATTATTTACTAAAGTAATCATTAAATTGTAGTTTATTAACACCTATCCCCACCCCAACTCTCACAGTATTGTATACAAAAATATGAATTGTTGTACAATGCCACAAAAATTATGTAGTAATCTGCATGCTTATAAATTACTCATAATCCATATGAGTGTCCACAGCTGTATCCCTTCTAGACTTTACCTTGTTCTGCTTGTGTAATGGTCACATGATTGGGGCTTGACGAATCAGAGAACGATAGGCAGTAGTCCGGAAGACCAATCAGAGAACGATTGCGGATAGCCACGTCTGTATTTTAATCTGTCCCAATGTTGCCAACTTAGCGACTTTGTCGCTATATTTAGCAACTTTTTAGACCCCCCCCCCCCCCCCCTAGCAACAGTTTTTTCAAAAAGCAACTAGCAAAAAATCTAGCTACTTTTTTTGATGTTACTGGAGATTTTTATAGACTCTCGTGTGTCCATCCACTGTACCGTTACTCTACTCTTCTCAACGAGCTGAGGGTGATATAAATACCCCTTTATTAACCATAGGCTGTTAAACAAACAGAAATAGTTGGACACGTTGATGTCAGTAATATACAAATTGACGTATGATGTATTCTAGCAACATCTAGCAACTTTTTGGACAGAACTTAGCACCTTTTCAAGGTCTTAAGCCCTTTCAAAAGCTTAATTTTTGTGGGTTGAAGATGCTGGAGTAGTGAAGATCCAGGCGTAACCGTAAAAAACCAAACATTTTAATATAAAAATGCATTAGTGTAAATGCCACCTAATGTTTCATTCCAAGAAGGAGAAACGTTTTGTGGGTTTTGTCTGTTTGTTTACATGACTTGAAATTAAAATGCGTAAGTTTTAATTAAAAAAGCAATTATGGCACAGTTCACAGCATTTGGATTTGTTCAAATTTCACCAATTAGCCTTATACCCAATCACACATGTTTATGAATGCAGCAGCCAATCAAGTTACTCACAGCTGAAAACACGTTCAGACTCAAACTGAATCGAACATCATGGAAAACGATGTTCATTGGTGTTTGAAATACAATTAGTTATGTCTGTCATAAATGTCAATCAGCGGTAACAAGTTTATAAACCAGTGTGTTAAAGAGACAGCTTACACAATATGTCCAGATAAAAAATAAAAATAAATAAAATCTGTTCTCTTATACTGGACATTAGCTGTTGTTAGTGAACATTTGAATACTTTCCGCATGAACATCATCAAAGTTCACTTACTGACAGCACAGACATTTGAATCTGAATCAGAAATGCTTAGCAACACCAGGCAGATTTTGCATGAAGGCAAGAGCTGAATAATTATGTAGCAATTTGGTCAATTTTCTCATGCTCAGAAGTGGAGGGTCAGTACTCGGTTTGTTCTTCTTCTTCTGTCTGATAAAGAATAAGGTGCATTCAGGATTGATGTTCACTCAGGAAACAAAATGAAGAATTCCAGATAATTCTATCCCGTTTCAGGTACTTTTTGATCTTCAGCCATCAAGCTCACACATAAAAAAAAAAGCTGCTATATATATAGATTTTTTTTTTTTTTTTTTTGCCAAATCAAATTAATTTAGTTATTTGAAGTTAAAAAAAAAAAAAAATATATATATATATATATATATATATATATATATATATATATATATATATATATATATATATATATATATATATATATATATATATATATATGTATGTATGTATTCATTCATTCATTCATTCATTCATTTTCTTTTCGGCTTAGTCCCTTTATTAATTTCGGGTCGCCACAGCGGAATAACCCGACATATATATATTACTTAAATTTCATTAAAACCTGATTAAAATAAGTTAATCATAACTTTGTTAATTTCTTTAATCCGCAAAACCAATTTTTTTTTTAAATAAGGTAAGTTGCCATTGTTGTAACTGATGGATTCATTCTGAATTTTTAAATTGTAAAAAAAAAATTCTAAAAAGGTTTTAAACACCAGTTTTTGCATTTAAATAGTGTTTTTTTGTTTAACGGTCATACACTCAACAAATTATTTTTGTTGCTTGTTCAAACTACTTATTTGTAATTAGCTGTTTTTTGGGGGGACAACCTAATTGTTTTATGTTCAATCTACTTAAATTTGGTAAAACAATTACATTAAATTAATTGTTTTGTTTTGGGACAACTTGAAGGTTTTGTGTGGAACCCAGCATTTTTTACAGTATATTGTACAAGTTATTTTACAGTTATATGTTGACCTGCATCTAAGAATCATGAACAAACGACAGTAGACACATTTTGACCATAGCTGTAAAAGAAACAATCCAGACACAGAGTGCTGAAACAACCCAGAACAGTTTGACAAACACTCAAACAGAAAAAAATGCACAGTAAATGGAGACAGGCAAGTTTAGGGGAGGACGCCGAAACTGCCTCAGGTGACAACAGGCCCAAACACTGGATATTTAATGGACACACCAGGTAGACAATAAAGAGAAGAGTACAGTGAACCAGAGACCTCAAGATCTCCGCTGGCAGGTGTTGAATAGGTCTGGTGTGCAGGCAAAGGTAACCAGCAGGCAGGGAAGATTCAAGGACTACAAGAGGAACACAAGTACAATACAACAAATGAGACAGGAGAAGCATAAACAGAAGCAAAAACAAGAAAAACGACTAGAGCAGGGGTGAAAAAAGTAATTGAGGGCAGCAGTGTTCATTTCCAACTCTCCAACACACATACCAAGCCATTTTCAAATAAGCCTGAAGGACACGACTAGCTGGATCGGGTGTGCTTAATTGGGGTTGAAGCTAAAGTCTGCAGGACTGAATTAGACAGTTTTATACTAGAGTAACCCAAAAGCAATCAATCAGTCATTAAATACATTTAAATAAAATGAAATAAATAAAATTTATTTAAAAAAGCAAATAAAATAATAAATTACAAACTAGCAAATAAAAATCATATAAATAAAAAACAATTAACAAACCGCTCTACTAAATCACTTGATATCTCTATTTATACAACGATGATATAAGTCCTCACAAAATGTTTCTTTGCTCAAGTTGTTTCATAGCAATAGCTAAAATGACCACTAAGCGTCACTGTAGAGATTGGTTTGGAAACGTTTCGAAGCCTCGACACACCTGCTGCACCTTTTTCAGCATTTCATGAAGTCTTGCTCTGTCCACCACTAGTTTATAGTAAAAACTGAGTTTGAAAAAGGAGATCAAGTATACAGTTAAAAAGAAATTCAAGATTTAAGACTTTAACCTGAGTAGAGCAGGGTTTTTAGCACATTAAAGTACCAAACAACAAAATGGGAAGTGAAAACAATAGAGCAGAGCTGACGAGGAACAGGTGAAGATGATGATCAGGTTAACGAGGATGCAGGACAAGAGGAGCACACATGCAATATACAGTTCAATTTGACATGTTTAATGACATAACTATCTGAAAGATTTGATTTATTCACGAATGGCAGTACATTGGATCAGTATTTACAAACAGATGGCAGGTAACATACTGAAACATGAAATTTTAAAGTGGAAATTGTATAAATAACAAATAGACTGAAGGTTTTTTATTTTAATATGTTCTCGTAAAACGTGCTTCATTCATCTTGGTTGGGTATAAAAAAAACATTCTCCACCTTCCTCGAATAGTTGTATTATTGACCCTGTATGTGTGCGTTTGTTTGTAATTTTGCCGTTCTGCACGCTCACTTCAAAGACATCTTGTTAAAGTGTTTTTGTACAACAGATGGAGTCATCGACTTCTTTCACATCCGTAATTACAAAGCCAATCCCCTGTCGACAAACACACTTTAGCACGCAAGCAAACACACACAGACACCTGCCCATTTGTAACGTCTCGTTTTATTCAAACAAACAAACAAACAGTCTTAATCGCCTCATTTTGCCAAGATTACCAGATGAAACACACACAAACACATTCACACACACAAGCACACTGTCATTGGGTTATAATTGGGTTATAGCTGTGGAACAAAAATCAGCTTCCCAAGAGCCTCATGAAGATTATTAATGTCAATGTTATCTTTATTGTTAGTTAACTTCTCAACAGCCATCAGTACACACACACACACACACACACACACACACACACACACACACACACAGGTTTGTTTTTGTGAATTGTGGTGACACTACATAGGTTTCCATTGTTTTTATACTGTACAAACTGTATTTTCTATTGCACTAACCCAACCTTCATAGGAAACTGTGTGCAGTTATACTTTAAAACACACACACACACACACACACACACACACACACACACACACACACACACACACACACATATATATATATATACACACACAATTTTGTATTCTGTAAATTATAATAATTGTATTTGTGTATTGTTTAGGGTTATTTCGATAGCGGTGCTAAATCGATACTTTTAAACCGTTACCAGTGCCTGAACTGATACTTTTGAGCCACAAAATGATGGTGGATGTCTCTAGAAAAAATTCTCATTCTGCTTTTTGAGAAATACACATCAGCAATGTCATCACAGTGTTTCCTCTAGGATTTTTTCCAGCTGTGGCGGCAGGTTTTTTACACAGATCTACCAACTACCTATGGCGTTATTTCAGTTACAAATGTTGTGACGCAGTATTACAAGTCAAGATCGCATTTATGTAATACGAGCATGCTAATCTCCTCTGTTCGTGCACAAAACTTCTAGCACGCCTTCAGATATACGCTGCTCAAGTGCAGATTGTGGCTCTCAAATAAACACTGCTAAAGTGCAATTTAGTGCATTTATGTGATGAGTATGTCTCCAACATTTACTAGATTTGCTAGAAATATTTATGAATGTCTCCAATAGACTTGCATAGCGACATTAATGTGTCCTGAAGTAAAGTGAAACGGATATAAACTCCAGCAAGATAATTTAATTGTATGCAGAACCAGAGACCTTTATCTATAAAGTATCATTTTGAAAACTGTGTTCATCTTAACTGAAAGCTACGTCTTCAGTCAGCATGTCACCTTAAAGGGTTTAACAAATAATGCACAGCTCTACTACGATTACAGAAAAAGTTCACTCTGTTATAATTCACTTACCTTTTAATACGTTTTGATGTGATTATAACCCGCTCTAAGAAAAAAACGACTGAATGTTTTGAATGAGAGGCTGTAATGTAGCCGTGGCGGAATGAATTTTGGTGTGGCACCCCGCCATGGAAGAATGAATGTAGTGGAAACCATGCATCATAAAGGTCGTACTGTACATGCATCGTAGGCTGCAAATGACGCTCAGTTTGCTTTTTCTGGCAGAAGTCCGGATCATTCTTGGCTTATTGTACGCCCTGCAGTTGAAAATACCCTCTTTGAGTTGAGAAATGCAGCTAAACAATCAGCTGTGGCTTTTTTTTCTGAAAATGTCTCCTAAATTGAACAATTTCATGAATGATTTACAGACCTGTGTATGCTGTAGGTTCAGTTCCATTATGTACTGCAATATTGTTTACAGTTGTGCACAGCTCCTCCCAAAGGAAGTTTATGTTTGTTGTAAATAAGGGTGTATTTATTCTTTTGTACAAGGCTGTGAATAAATTAGAATTTCAAAGAGCAAATGCAGTAAAAATGTGAAACATACATATTCAGTGTCTTGTACTCAGATACCTCACTAAATGCAGTGATGTCTAACTTTACTGTAGTTTTCAAATGGCTGTGCAAATAGTATATAGTGCTGTCTCGAGCAGTTTCAGAAAGTGTCACTAAAATCTGACTTTTTTGCATTGGAAAAAATGTACAGAGTAAACTGTCATAATGAAAACATGACAAAGCCATTTGACTATCTTGTTCATAAACAATGGTGTCAGGACTTTTCATCTTGATGACAGTGACACTTTCATTGACATGAATACTTGCTTTTGAGGAATGAGCTCTCCATTTTGAGCAAGTGACTCGCTTTTGCAGGTTATCTACTAGGTTTTGCAGTTTGCACTAATTGTTTTGAGAAATGCATTAACTGTTGTGCAAATGTAAATAGTGTTGTGAGAAATGCACCAAAGTGACTGAGAAAAACTGTAATATTATACTATACTTTAAGTAATGTTTATTTAGCAATAATTCTCCAGTAACGATAGCAGAACCGTTAACGTCAGAGATTAGCGATACTTCTGTTTTTCATAATTTAGCACCAGTACTAATAAAGTAGAGTTTCAGTACCCATTCCTAGTCATTATACTAATGTCTGTCCTGAAATGTAACAAAAACGCGTACACACAAACATTGGGTTTTAATGTTTAATGGGGACTTCCCATACAGTAAATATAATGATTTTATACTCTAGAGCAGGGGTGTCCAAACTTGGTCCTGGAGGGCCGATGTCCTGCATAGTTTAGCTCCAACTTCCTTCAACACACCTGCCTGGAGCTTTCTAGTATACCTAGAATGAGCTTGATTAGCTGGTTCAGGTGTGTCTAATTGGGGTTGGAACTAAAATATCCTGGACACCGGGCCTCCAGGACCAAGTTTGGGCAGCCCTGCTCTAGAGGGTGTGTATTCCGTCCCCCTGCTCTTAAAATCAAACAATCACAGAAAACATTTAGAAGTTACATTTTCAAAATACTTCACTCTATGATTCATGAACTTTTTTCCTCATGGGCTCAAAAGTCCCCACAAGGTGAAAATTAATGGTATTTCTTTATTTTAAGGGATATTTGGTCCCCAAGACTTGATGAATACTGACACCACACACACACACACACACACACACACACACACACACACACACACACACACACAGACACACACACACACACACACACACACACACACACACACACACTTAGGGCTGAGGAAATCTCTTAGTGGCAATAATGTGAACAGATGAGTGCAGGAAATGGAAGAGTGTTCATTCCCCACATTCACCTCTGCACCCTCTGCAGTTGTATTTCTCTCTCTCTCTCTCTCTCTCTCTCTCTCTCTCTCTCTCTCTCTCTCTCTCTCTCTCTCTCTCTCTCTCTCTCTCTCACTCAATCTCTCTTTCTGTGAGTTTAATTGTGGCTGAGAGACGATTCACACCAGCCATCGGCTTTTGTGGTTTCAGCGTTTTGCTTTGGAGCATTTAATCTGGCCTCTGATGGGAGTTTAATCTTTACTGGCTGCACAATTACCTGTCAGAGACACAGATGCGATCCATTACCCTTGTGTTCAATGCATGGGTATATATACAACAAACACACACTATTTATTATTCAATTCGTTCATTTTCTCTTTTTTTTTTGTGGTAACACTGTCAGTTGAGCTGAACATATTTCACCGTAATTAAATTCATTAGGTCTAAAATGATCTGAAATCAGCACAGTAAATGTGGAAAGTGTGCAAATTCCATCTAGGTAGCCAAGATTAGGGAACAGAGTCATCTGTGAACTGATTTAGTTCTATATTATTCTATAACATAAAGTAGATTGACTGAGCTGATTGTGTTGTTCAGTGTTTGTGTAACTGTACTGTGGTTTGTTGTGTGCAGCTGGTGCGGAGGATCTACAAGGGCATCCCGCTGCAGCTCAGAGGACAGGTGTGGTGTTTGCTGCTCGACATCCCCAAAATCAAGGAGGAGAAGAAGGACTTCTATGAGGTGAACACACACTTTCTCCATCACAGCACAGCCACGCTTGCTTCAAATGTACAGTAGTCCACAGAAGTCTGTCATTCTGTCTGTTTAGTGTGTGTGTGTGTGTGTGTGTGTGTGTGTGTGTGTGTGTGTGTGTGTGTGTGTGTGTGTGTGTGTGTGTGTGTGTGTGTGTGTGTGTGTGTGTGTGTGTGTGTGTGTGTGTGTGTGTGTCTGTGTCTGTGTGTCTGTGAGAGAGGCGATCACAAGCTCTTAAATATGACTTTCTAAAATAACCAGCCCCTGAGGTTTGCAATGTAACACTTATGTGGTTTGACACACACACACCGCAGAGGGAAAATCACTCCAGATGGACAATAGCACTGGCACTGAAGCCCTGCAGCATCAGCTGGACTCAAAACATGATTTGCAGAGTGTGTTTTCTTTGTGAGTGTGGCAGAAATCAAGCTGTGGGCTCTGGGCGTGTTGTTTTATTCGTTTGTGGCCTGTAATTCAGTGTTGGGGTGTGTGGTATTCACAAAAATGCTATCTCACTGTTTATGGGGATTTTCAGTAATGGTAATTAAAACTTGTACATTAGTTTCAAAAGAAAAGTTACACATCATCATTAAATTATAATTTATATAAGCAGTTTTTAATTTTATAAAAGCCACCGATAGATAGAAAGAAAGAATAACATATGAGCAATTTCAGCTAAATTGTTTTTAAAAAAATTAAAAACACTTTATTCTAGCCAAAATAAGACTTTTTCCAGAAGAAAAAATATTATCAGACATACTCTGAAAATGTCCTTGCTCTGTTAAACACCATTTGGGAAATATTTAAAAAAAAGAAAAAAAAAATTAAAGGGGGGCTAATAACTCAGGAGGGCTATTAATTCTGACTACAACTGTATCCAAATATTTTATTGCAAGTAATATATTCTTTCATTCTTTTGAACACTCAAGACATGTTTTTGTTCATTTTCTTTGCAAACTGAGTGACATCCTCCGTAGCGACTTACATATTCAGTGCTAGTTATTAATATTTAAGATGAACTCAATACACTCTCTCTCTCTCTCTCTTTTTTTTTCTCTCTGCAGAAGTTGAAGATCAGAGCGAGGGGTTTGTCTCCAGATGTCCGTCAGATTGATCTGGATGTGAATCGGACGTACAGAAATCACATCATGTTCATGCACCGCTACGATGTCAAGTGAGCATCCAAATACACACCAACACAGGAACAACACACAACTATACAGGGGGCTTCCAAAAGATTGATATTTTGTTCAAATAAATTACATTTGTTGACCATTTTCCCATCTTTAAGTGATGCCAAACTTTTATGAGCTTCTGTTTTTTTTTTCTGTTGAGCACAAAAAAGATATTCTGAAGAATGTTGAAAACTGGTAACCATTGCCTTCTATAGAAGAAAAAAACAAATACTATGGATATCAATGGGCTCCAACATTCTTCAAAATATCCTCTTTTGTGTTGAACAGAAGAAAGAAACTGAAGCAGGTTTGGAAGAAGTCTTAGGAGAGTAAATGGATTTGGGTGAACTATCTCTTTAATATCTCAGGCCATGATGTGTAATACCACATGAGCTCTAGGGCCCCTTGGCCACTCTGTGAATATATCATGAGTTGACCGCTGGTCCTTCGGGGTCCTCAAAACATTGCATAATCTGACACTAGTGCCTCATGTAGGGCCCTTGGCATGTACTGCTCAAGCTCCCTGCTAAAGAGTTCCCCTTTTCAAGCTGACTGCTAAGACTTGATCACTAGATATACATTTAAGCAACTATAGCAAGATATAACTATAAGCAAGATAGAAATTATTTTTGTTTGTTTGTTGTTTGTTTTTTGTCAAATAAGTTTTTTGAAGACAAAGATTCAGGAAAAAGGACATTCTTGACTAAATTTTAAGTCTAAACTGTTTTATTAATAATTTAATTTATACTATAATGCACGAATGTTTAGTAGGCAATTTTATTTGGGAGAAGTGTTGTTTTTTGTTGTTGTTGTTGTTGTCGTCGTTGTTGTTGTTGTTGCTGCTGTTGTTGTTGTTATTCAAGTATCCAAATATTTTCGTGTGCATCATATATTTAAAAATGTATGGACTTACTTTTTGTATTTATATATAAATTTATTTTATTGTTTTAATCAATTAAGCATTCGTTCGATTAATTTAAGAATGTCATTCATTATTAAAGTAAAGTAAAATGATGTTTAATCTCTATTTTATTTAAAATATTTCATTTTATATTGTATTATTAGTAGTAGTAGTAAATAGTAGTAAAAAACTTTAATAGTAGTAATAGCGTTATTATTCTTACCATATTTTTTTCTTTTAATCTTTATTTTTATTTTGTTTTGTTTTGTGTATCCTTCTTATTATTGTTATTATTATTATTATTATTGTTACTATTATTATTATTATTATTATTACAGAGTTGCTCTGCCAATAGAGACTTCAAGTATCTTATTTTCATTTTTAGAATTATATTTTGTTTTTATTAGTAGCAGTAGAAGTAGCATTATTATTATTATTATTATTATTTATTATTATCATATTTCTTTATTCTTATATTAAATTTATTTTGTTTTTGGGTATTCCAACCATTCATTCATTCATTCATTCATGTGTTATGCTTTAGTTATTTTGTATTAACATTTAATTTTTACAATATTCAATGAATTAATTACATTACCTTAATCAGTTATTCTTAGCGTTTTTTTTTATTCTAAACGATTCTTTCAAAAATTCCACCATTTCACTCCAAACGCTGCATGCACCGAGGTTTTCCAGCACGCTCTCGTTCTGAAAAGCTCTGCCAGCGTAGACTTGTTTTATGTAGGGCTTTAATCTGTGTCTGTGTAAAATACATTTTTTATTTCTCCTCGGAGATGCTTCCATTTCTCATGGCCATAAAGCTGCTACATTTAAGCAGCGTGTGAAATGGGAAAGTTGAGAAGGCAATGGGGCGACCGAGAGACGCCCACAGCCCATCACTTCACTGCCAGTTATTGCTGTATTGAATTGTGACCGGCCAAAATCGCTCATATTGACCGATGTGACATTTACCTGTGGAGATCTGAAAGGGTCAGATCATTCACACAGTCTGGGCTTTAGACATCCATAAAACTAAAGAAAAAAGTGAAACAATGAGAGCGGTAAAGAGCAGCATATGCAAAAATGTACTAAAACTAAATGATCCATGACAAGGGACGTCACTTTCCACAAAATGCCACGATCGATGGTCGTTTACAGTGATGATCAATTAATTGATTATTCGTTAGCCTAAATAATGTAAGATGTGTCTGCTTCAGTGTCACCAGCAGGATGTGCAAATAACACTCAAAAAGCACTGAACTGTTAAGAGAGGGAGAGAGGGAGATGGAGAGGGATAGTGGGTTTGTCGCCAGAGTGGCTTTTTGGTTTCTTTTCTTTTGCATCCCAATCACTAGCACCCCATCTGAAAGTTTTTTTTAGCATAGGGGTAATGTAGTCATTCTACTTCACAATTTGTAATGTGGCAATATGTGTTTGAATAATGATGTTTAGTTCATTTTACTTGAAAACTCAGATTTGATTATCATGATGTGTTTTGTTTACAGAGTTAGAGGTTTACTGTATCATTATTATTGACATCTTACAGATGTTGATCTACCTTAAAGTTTGCTTTGATTGTTCAGCGTATACACTTTATCATTGCACACACTTTGTAACATTTTATTTATCATAAGAGATGATTTTTGTTTGTTTTTGACTATTAAAACTATTTGCCTTCGTAATGTTGATAAATTAATATAAAGTGGTTAAATAAATAAAAAAATCCTAATATTCCTAAATGTATTGTTAAAAAAATATTCAATAATTATCGATATGAATGATATGAAATATTATGTGTGATATTTATTTTTTATTTTTTGCTGTATCGGCCACCCCTAGTAGTAACCATACTACCTTAATGACATTTGCTGCAGTCTTCATTCCTCTGTGCAATCTTCAGGACACTGAGGCCATGTCTACCCATACTTGTGTATTTTTATTTTCCCGGCTTTCGTTTTGAAAAAAATCTATGTCCACATGAAAATGCAAAAACGCTCTGTGATACATGTTAAGGCCATGCCGAACCAACAGGCGGCAATAAAAAAAACTTTAATGCTGGGTTCACACCAAACGGGCAATTTAGTAGTTTGTTCTCAAATGTCCACAAGATACTGTGTGTATTAAGGAATATATGGAGAATGGGAAAAGGCTAATATTTACTCATGAATATCCATGACTAGTTAAAGGCTTATGCCATTTAGTTGTTTGTTAGCCCTCTTCATCTGTTTTTTCAATTAGTTGTTGTCATGCCTATCCATGGCACATGATAATCAGAATGGAGGGTGTGTATATGATGTTTTGTGTGTTCTGTGTGTTTCAGACAGCAGGATCTGTTTCATGTGCTCACAGCTTACTCTGTGTACAACACGGTGAGTCAAACACACTCTAAAGAGCTTCACTTTACATCCCAGTACTGAGTCGAACTGACGTCATCAGTCATGTTTGAGGATGAATGCACAGTTCATTTATGTGTGGAGGAAGATGCACACTATGAATTCTGTCTTTTATTGTTTGTGTGTGTGTGTGTGTGTGTGTGTGTGTGTGTGTGTGTGTAGGAGGTGGGCTATTGTCAGGGCATGAGTCAGATCACTGCGCTGTTACTCATCTATATGAATGAGGAAGATGCTTTCTGGGCTCTAGTTAAACTGCTGTCTGGACAGAGACACACCATGCACGGTATAAACTTTTATTCACCTTGGAACAGTCACTACCAACTGGTATTGAGTAATAAGATCAAAATATTTACTAAAATATTAGTAGTAATTCAAATATAGGGTGTGAACAAGTTGTTCATAGATTTTAGTAAGTATTAAAATGTACATTTTAAGTTTAGTTTAGTTTAGTTTCTATGGTAATTTTTGGTATTCTAAAAATAGTACATCTTAAAAACTACAACTAGAATTTGTACATTACGTCTTATATACAGTGCATCCGGAAAGTATTCATAGCGCTTCAACATGTTTTAATTCTATAGTTCTGTTTATTGTAAACATGCACTTCATGATCAATAGTTGTATCAAATGTAAAATATGTTGTGTCCTTCTAGGTTTCTTTGTACCAGGGTTCCCTAAACTTATGCGCTTCCAGGAGCATCATGACCGTATCCTGCAGAAGATGATGCCTAAACTCAAACAACATCTAGTAAGACGCATAAACATCTCCAGAACATCACATCACACATTTATACTACACATGAACTCAATTCTAGGCCACTTTACCCTGTAAAACTGTAGCTTGCATGGTCCAGTTATGTTCCCGAAACACATACTTGCATTTAAAACTGTTAATTTTGTCCTGATTATCCGAAATCAACTTATTCCAAAGTCTAAAAACCATCACATCAAGTGTTTGCGATATTGATTTTTCTGAAATGCATCTGAGCATCTGGCCTAATCTGAGCACTCACGTTGTAGAGAATTCACAAAGAAATGCCATCCTGGGATTCATTAAAGGGCAGAGTAATTAATAAAAGCCGACATTAATAAATTAAGACATAGATGAATGAATGAATTATTTGTGCACGAGAGAGAGTCAGCCTTTGATCATAAAAGAGGGATAAGCTTTACTCATTGATGGGTGTTTGTGAACATATGGCTTTGTTCCATAGAACATACAATCATAGCGCTTGCTCTGTTTTTACAGAATATACAGTGTGAAAAAGAAGTCAATTATGTTTTTGAGATATGTTATTCAGTTCAATTCAGTTCAAGTTTACATTTAAAGTGCTTTTCACAGTAAGTTTTGTTCAAAAATGTGCAAAAGTTACAATATACTTCATGACTTAAACATGTACTATATAAACGAATATAATTGTCCAGTAACTCAATAGCCTCTATTTTCATACACTTGTTTTATTTTTAAACACATTTTGGCATATTTCCAAACTCCGTATGAAAATGTCAAGATGCAGATAAAATGTTATGCACATGAAAAAAATAAATAATATATTCCATTATAGTAAATGCTATAACTTAATAGTGAATACTAACTGTTTTGAACGTGTAGCTGAGCTCAGTGCTGGTTTTTGTTTGTAATTTGAGATCAAACTAAACACTGCCTTCTCTCTGCTGATGCTCGTTGATAAACAGCAGGATGAGACAGATTTACACTTTATTAGGCCTGCCATGATATCTATTTTTGTTGCATGATATATTGCACCAAAATATATTGCGATAAATTATATAATTGTCATTTTAAAGACCAGTTCATGCCACTCACTCATTATATAATACCAGAATGACAGTACAATATCATTATCCTTAAGAATATTGAATTTAATTATAGTCATTTTAACTATTTAATAATTAGGCATTGAAATCAGAATGTGAAAACATACACATATCCTAAATAAATATTAATGTTTACAAAAATGTTCAAGTTAAAAAAGTAACAGATTCTGCGATATCTGCTACCAGGTCTATTTTCAGTAATTTATAATAAATACTATAGTGTTTTTTTACTGATACTGACACCACCAATAGACATAGAGATGTTGCACAATCAGCTAAAGTTTTGCTAGAATTGGTTTTTATGAATGGGTGATATTTATTCCATCACCAAAAATGATTGAGGTCATGTCCATGTGTTGTGCAATAAGTCGATATATTGATTATTGTGACAGGCCTACACTGATAATCCTAGGTTTTGCATTGTAGTCAAAATAAAAATGATAAAGTAGAATGTTCTCTTATCTGTCCCAATATGTTTAATCTTTTGCACAAAAAAATAAATATGCATTTGACGGCAAATTAGATTTTTTAACAGCAGCTCTCGCAGCGCCCATCTACTGGGTTTTTCATGAGACACAGCTTTGTGAATGTTTTATTTCATGCATTTAGTTTTGATTTGCTTTAATTTTTTTTTTTTTTACTCAAAGCCAATGGGAATTTAGCCTTAAATATATTGATTGATGTCGTTGCAATTGTGGTTTTTCCACAATCAATTCGTGATCCTTTGCATAATGTCTTTAATCATAGATGCATGGTTTAATTACCTTCAAAATGCCTAAATATTTGTTAAACACATTTGATAAAAACAAAAGCATATTCATTCATTCATTTTCTTTTCGGCTTAGTCCCTTAATTAATCAGGGGTCGCCACAGCAGAATGAACCGCCAACTTATCCAGCATATGTTTTACACAGCGAATGCCCTTCCAGCCTCAACCCAACACTGGGAAACACCCATACACTATTGCATTCACACACATACTGTACACTACTGGCAATTTAGCTTTTTCAATTCACCTATACCACATGTATTTGGACAGTGGGGGGAAACTCCTCACAGAAATGCCAACTGACCCAGTCGGGGCTCGAACCAGCAACCTTCTTGCTGTTAGGCGATTATGGTACACACTGAGCCACCGTGACGCCCAACAAAACCATATATACATGTTAAAACTGTAAACAGAATTAAGCGTGAAGGCCTAACAGATTGTAAATAAAAGAAATTATCTACAATTTCATTAGGTTTTAAACATATTAATGCACAATACATACTACATAAAGTACATAACATGCTATAGTAAAGTACTTGAATTAAATTATTGTGGTAATTCTATAGTTACATTGGTAATACAACAACTATAATAATATAAACTTGCCCAAACTATGCATTTAAAACTGAATTTCCAAACAGACATCATATACATATTCATAGTGTTTATTATATAACATGATTTATTCTGTAAACTACAGATGTCATTTTTTTTTTTTTTTTTTTCAAATTTAAAACACAAATGGGCTCATTTATTTATTTATTTTCAGTATTATTCAGACAATATTCAGCCACGTTTATATGGACTTTAAGAATGGAATACTGCAATGTTTCAACTTCAGAAGAGTTAAGAAATGTATATTTGGTGGAATAAAAATGATTTTTTAAACCTGTCAATTGAAAACATCTGTAATTTTCTGCAATCAATAAAGGAAATAGTCATTTTTATAAATAATATATTTTGTTATTAATACCATTATTTTATATTACAAAAAATATATTCATTCATTCATTTTCTTTTCGGCTTAGTACCTTTATTAATCTGGGGTCGCCACAGCGGAATGAACCGCCAACTTATCTAGCACATGTTTTACACAGCGGATGCCCTTCCAGCTGCAACCCAAATGTATCAACAAATAAAGCAATATAAACAACAAGTATATACGCAGAGAAATGCATACATCTGTACACATGTATACATATATTTACACACACACAGTAGTACTTACATCTGTACATACAAGCACACACTGTACATACATACATACATGCATGCATACATACATACATACATACATACATACATACATACATACACATACACAATATACGTATGACGTTTGTAGTTTTGAAGCCAAGTGCAAGTAGGATAGAGCGTGCATGGATCCACACTTCTGAGGACTTATTTTCAACATTTTACTCTTTGTGACACCCCTAATATAATCTCATGTTTTATTTATGGTGAGTAGTGTGTTATATAGGATGCAGGCTTTGTGTGGTTTTGCCTTGCCTCTACAGTAACTGTTCTTTGCTGCCCTCTGCAGGATAACCAGGAGGTCTACACTAGCTTATACACTATGAAATGGTTCTTTCAGTGTTTCTTGGACCGGGTATGAACTCTTAATATACAAATTTAGTAAATATTATTATTATTATTATTGTTGTTGTTGTTATTATATTATTATTATTATTATTGTATATCATGATGCTCTATTAATTTTTTGGTGCATTATGTAGTGTTATTGATTTATGTGCATGTTTTGAATAGACTCCATTCACACTGACACTGAGAATATGGGACATTTATATTCTGGAAGGAGAGCGAGTCCTGACTGCAATGTCCTACACCATCCTGAAACTTCACAAAAGTAATGACTGTGTGTGTTGTGTATGTTTGGTTTAGTAGGCAACATTATTCCCAGATGTAAGCTAAATCTCCTCAAAATATGTCTAAACACTATTCAAATGCATGTTATTTTTAAATAGAAGAAAATGATTGATTTGTGCAAAATAGACTGTAATAATTATAATTAGCTATAATCAGCGAGTGATTCTTGAAGGGATAGTTCACCCAAAAACTATTAAAAAACATCCTCATCATTTACTTATACTCTTTAACAAGCGTTAAAGTAAAAAAAAAAAAATCTGTATTTTTTTGTCTTCTGTTGAACACAAAACAAAATAATCTGAAGAATGTTTGAAAAAAACAAAGTATGAACCAAAAAATACTATAGAAGTCAATGGCTGTTTTTTCCAACATTGCTCAGATTGTTTGTGTTCGAGAAAAGACAGAAGCTTTAACAGTTTTGGAACAAGTGGAAGTTGAGAAAATGATGACATTTTTTTTTAGATTTTTGGGGGGCCCTGATATATTCAGAAATGTACATTGTAAGGCCAAGTATATACTGTGAGAAAAAAAAGTTGTGATTTATGGGTGTTTTCCATGTATTTATGCTTTCAAATTGCATTATAGGTACTTGATATGTGCTCTGACCACTTGTGAGGTTGAAAAGTGAGGTTGAAAATGTGTGTAGTGAGCTGACAGTACTTTTTTTGTTGTTGTTTTTTTTTTTTTTTTGCATTTTACAGATTTATTCCTACATCTATTATTTTTTACACCAAAACTACCATGCTGTCAATAAAAGACACTTTTTCAAACAGCAAAGTAAAATTTTCAAAGCTCAAGGATTCCATAATGCAATTTATATGAAAAAAATTATAATAATAACTTTTACGATATATTTGAAAGGTTATTAGTAGCTTAAACTTTTCTACAAAAGAAACTTGCGCTTTCTTGAACTCCAATCAAACATTTTGGCCTGATTGTGCTTTAAAGACTTTAAACATGGCCCATTCCAATTGTAACCTCCTGTGTGTAAAGTGTTGTGTCTGTGTTTTTGTGTTAGAAACACTTTTGAAGTTGTCTATGGAGGAGCTGGTGAAGTTTCTACAGGTGACTCTGTCAAACGATTTCTTTTTTGAGGACGACATCGTTATAGAGCAGCTTCAAAACTCCATGTCTGAGCTCAGACGGTCTAAACTGGAGCTGCCACCTCCAGGTATATTAAACAGACACATACTGTACACACACACACATGTACTGAAATCATGGCAAATCATAAAATGTATGGCTGTGTCACCACCTAGAAGGACAAATCTTACTGCACATCTACTGATAATCTCTCACTGCCTTTATCTCTTATACACACACACACACATGCACTCATTCACACTCATTCACTGCTGCTGTGTACTGTTTTGTCTAATCTGCGTTCTCTCCCTTTCGCTTCAAACATAGCCTCTGCTTACACTAGTGGGTCTGGGAAAGGGGGGCGCCAACCCTCCTACAAAACCAACCGGTGGGCAAAAAAGCACTGACTATTTTATATGTCGATCAACCAACCATTCGTTCGTCTACCCCACTACACACACGTCTCTTTCCCCTCGTTTGTTTCTGTTTCACGAAACCTGGGTTCAATTTTTTCTTTTATTAATGTCACAAAAATGTGTTAAGATACAATATGTTATAACGTTTCTAATTAATACAGCTACTTAAAGTGAGAAAAGTAGGGTTATTATTATTATTATTTGTATGCATAATATATAGGGAAAAATATATTAAATAAAAATAAAAGTGCTAGCAGGTTTAAGAAGTATTTATAATAATAATAATTATATATATATATATATATATATATATATATATATATATATATATATATATATATATATATATATACATATATATACATATTTATACAACAGTTCTGTCTTGTTCTCGAATCAGAACTTCTACAGCCTTCTCACCCTTGTGTATTACTCCTCCCACATAGAGTGACAGCAGATCAATTAACTCACTACAGTTTGACAAATGTTGCCGCTGTTGGACAACATATTGTACTTTTGAGGCTTTTTTAGGTGAGAATGTAGTTGTTTAGATTGCAAATATGCAGTTAATTTGTAAGGACAGTTTCTATTTTAAATATTTTTGGCGTTAATTATTGTAATATCTCGATTGCAACAGAGAAATACTGGGAAATCTCTGTAGACTGATGGCATTTCATGCCGTTCAGCCTTATAATCTTGTCAGCAAAATCACTTGTTTTGTCATCACTTTAGATATTACGCTAAAGATTCATTCAAATACTAGCTCTAAAGTGACGTTTGTGAACTAGCAACGGTTTCCGCTGTTCTGACGTCAGCTGCAGATGTGAATGAATGACGGAAGAAAGTAGTTCGTCATATAAAAGGGTTTTTGAGACTCTCCGTGTTTGATTTTCTTTTTTATATATACAATTATGCTGTCGAACTGTTGTATAAACGCAATATCACACTCGTAGCAGCTCGATATGGCTGTATATCGTCACTGGTGGGACACTAAGGCACTGGGTCTGTGTATATATATATATATATATATACAGTTGAAGTCAGAATTATTAGCCCCCCTTTTAATTTTTTTTCTTTTTTAAATATTTCCCAAATTATGTTTAACAGAGCAAGGAAATTTTCACAGCGTGTCTGATAATATTTTTTCTTCTGGAGAAGGTCTTATTTGTTTTATTTCGGCTAAAATAAAAGCAGTTATTAATTTTTTAAACATCATTTTAAGGACAAACGTATTAGCCCCTTTAAGCTATTTTTTTCGATAGTCTACAGAACAAACCATTGTTATACAATAATTACCCTACTTAATTACTTACTTACCCTAACCTGCCTAGTTAACCTAATTAACCTAGTTTAGCCTTTAAATGTCACTTTAAGCTGTATAGAAGTGTCTTGAAAAATATCTAGTCAAATATTATGTACTGTCATCATGGCAAAGATAAAATAAATCAGTTATTAGAAATGAGTTATTAAAACGATTATGTTCAGAAATGTGTTGAAAAAAATCTTCTATTCGTTAAACAGAAATTGAGAAAAAAAAATAAACAAGGGGTCCTTTAATTCAGGGGGGCTAATAATTCTGACTTCAACTATGTATGCATGTATATATGCACACTTGCACTTTTTTTCTGAATGTAATTGGCCTCAGAACTATTTTAAATATCTTATCATAGTTGCAATACTAATGCAAAAACAATTACAAAAGGTTAGCATTAACATAATTTTGCCTTTTAAGATGCCTAGTTTTGCATTGGAAACAAGTTTTGGAAGTTTTGCCAGATAGCAATAAATAATTTGGAACCAACAATTGGCATTTAGGCTGGTAAATATAACCCTTGATACCATTTCTTTTCTAAGCTTAATAACAAAAACAAAAGCCAAACAAATACAGTGGACAACTGATTGTAAATAAAACCTAAAATGGCAGAAGCTGCAATGAAACATTTAGATCTTATTCTACCCAAAATAATTTACAAAATTAGTTCTGCTGCATATTTTTTTGTGTGTGTGAGAAAAACTCCCACACTGCTGGAATATTGTTTCTTCTAGTAACATAATGAATAAACAAATAAAAAAATTACATTAAACAAGCATTCGGAATAACAATTTATTAGTCAATACTGATATTGGAGCCAATATATTGTGCATTCTTATACACCAAGCACTGGGGGGTGGCGGGTGGGGCATAGTAATAATTTGGCTCAAATGCTTATAACATGGGTGTCCAACCCTGTTCCTGGCGATCGACCTTCCTGCAGATTTCAGCTCCTACCTCGATCAAACACACCTGAACCAATTAGTTAGAACCTGAGGAGCGGTTGATAATTACAACTGAAAACTGCAGGAAGGTCGATCTCCAGGAATAAGGTTGAGCACCCCTGGCTTATAATAAGCAAGTGAGAAACCATGCACAAGCATTCTGATTTAAACTATAAATGTAATTTTTGGTCCCAAAATATGATAAAGCAGCACTTTGGCTGTTCACGTGTTTGTGTGTATTTGATGTTTTCGTTCCTCACAGCCCCTTCTCAACACACACCAAGAACCGTCCCAACCATCAGTATCTGTGTGTGAACGTTCATCATTCCCTTGACGTTTTCTTCAGTTTCCTTCACTGCGAATTTGAACTTGTGCACATGCTGTGTGTTTGAAAATGTACCTAACACATCCTTTCTCCACATGGTTTATATGTTAACAGTCGGGCTTGAACTTGTAAGTGTTGTGTTAATATTGGCATATGTATTTTTAGCTTATTGAATTCCTCGGTGTGTTCCCACTTTTGAGCTTTGATTTGACGCCAGCCGTGGATGTTTGTGATTTGATTTTATTTGAATGAAGCGTCAAGTGTAAATCTTGTTTTATTTGCCAGTTTGGTTCCTTAAAAGACATTCAGCTGCATGAGTGTTTCACTTCAGTGTTTGTTGACTTTTTGATGATTTAAAGACTCCATGAAATGCCGTTTTCTGGCATACAGAAGCCAGGGATGCCCAAACTCAATGCTGGAGAGGCCTTGTCCTGCAGATTTTAGCTCCAGCTTGCCTCGACAAACCTGTCTGAATGTTTCTATTATGCCTAGTAAGACCTTGATTAGCTGGTAAGAGCTGAAATATGCAGAACAGCAGCCCTGCGAAAGCAGGATTGGACAGCTCTGCCCTAAGTGCAAGATGAATCATAAAGAGATAGTTCACCCCAAAAAAGAAAAATTCCTAACCATTTACTCACTCAATTGGTTCTAAACTGTTGAAACCAGCAGCCATTGACATCTATACTAGGTATAAAAATACTGTAAGTAGCTGCTACTTTCCTACATTCTTCAAAATGTCTTTTGTGTTGATAAGAAGAAAAAACTCAAAAGGGTTTAGAAGAAGCGGAGGGTAGGGGTGTCAAAATTTATTGCATCTACAGGGGCATTGGGATGCAGATGAGGATGATTGGGTATTGGTTTAGTAACAGACCCTAACTGGTTAGAATGTACTGACTTTTTTTATTGTGGTTCTGTGGCGAGGGAAGTGAGACGCATGAAAAAGTAGCATACTATGGTGAGGGAGGCAAGACAAGTTTACGAGCAATTAAAAACTATTTTAAAAGCCTACATCTGGGCACATGTAACTGCTTGTTGAGTTTGCTAGTGTAGGTCAGCCTTCTAATGACACTGAAAGTACATTGTATTTAATGACAAAGTTTTATACATGAAATTTAACTGAAAATTGAGAAGGTAGTTTATCGTGAATGCATTGTGATATTTGTATTGAACCAAATCAATGACATGATAATCGTTGTCAAATCATAAAACCAGTGTAGGTTTACACTCCCAGTGAATGATGAGTAAATAATGACAGAATTTTTATTTCTGGGTGAACAATCTCTTTAATATTTCCTTCAGTTTAATAGCAGAATAAATAATGCATGTATACATTTAGTTTACATTTCATGGGGTCTTTAGTACCTGGTATTTCTGTGTTGACGTTGGCTCTGATTTGCTGCTCTGCTATTACCATGCAGGTAAGGAGGACGAGTACCCTAAGAAACCATTAGGTCAGCTTCCCCCTGAGCCTCCAGGATTGGCAGCGGCAGCAACCAATCATGTGGCTAACGGGCAGCCGGTGGGACAAATAGGAGAGGGTCTCCCCCCTCGTGGTCCAAGCCCTGCCGTAAGTGTCAGTAAACGAGTAGACTCCGGTCCCGTCACCGATGGCACACCCGAGAGGTACCAAGACAGTCGGCCGCCCAGCTCACTGGACAAGGTGCATCATCCAGATAAGATTGAGAGGGATGGAAGGGGCGTATACGCTCATAAAGAAAGGGTGACAGTTGGTGGAAAGGCTTCGACCCAGAACCAGGCGAATCACAACTCCAATGCAAGATCCAGCATGCGCCGAGAAATTGGACCTCGCTGGGTCAAGCCTTCCGAGGGCAAACTGGAAGCAGTCAAAGCTGCAGCACTTCGGGAAAGCCAGTTGAGCCTAGCTACGGGTGTCCCACCCTCTCCCAGCTCCCCAACTTCAGATGAGGCCACCGGGGCACAGCGCCGACCCCGTTCACGAGCATTTGCTCCAGGCTCCAATCGGGCTTCCAATGCCTCGCAATACGACAACGTCCCAGGACCAGACGGAGAAGTTATGGAGATAATAGAGCTAGAGAAACCACCCTCTCGCCCCCCATCCCGACCATACGTCGGACCTCCTTTGAGACAAGGCAGTCCCACCCGCCCCCCTAGTGGTGGAACTGGAGTCTCTCCCTTTAGGGTCCCCAAGCAGAGCATGATGCAGTCCAAACCAGAACCCCGTGCTCCTTTGCACTACCCACCTGGCATGACACCTGTCTACATTTCAGAAACCCGGCAGGAGGAGAGACTATACAGCCAGTCGTACACAGAGCAAATTTACGCAACTACGGGACGTGGCTCCTCTAATCCTTCGCCTGAGAAAACCGTAATGAACAACAGCTACTTAACCTACCGACGGCCACCACCAGACATGCCCCCTCTCAGGGTTGCTCCGGCTGAGCTGTCCTCCCAGATTGACAGTGCTGGCGAGGGTGTGTATTACTTGAGACAACCCACCCGACTCATGGGTTCTCCTGCTTACCCACCTACAGAACTGCGTTACGAGGGAAACAGAAGAAGAGAGGGCTGGTACGGGGATGTGGAGGCAGGGCCTCCGCGGTCTCCTGCGGGAGTACCTCGATCTCCCAGCTTCCAGAAAGCTCAGCTGTCTCCCGTTCACCCCGTTCAGGAGTTTAACTTTGCCCCAGCAAATATCTCGGATGCTGTGCTTCACTTCAGAGGACCCTACCAAGAGCACTCAGGCAGGCAACAGCTCCCTCCGCTGTTTGGAGGAGCACACTACAGGCAAGCGCAGGAGGCCTTCGCAATGCAGGAGTCCATGCTGCTCTGAGAAAGACAAATCAAGAGGAAAACACTGTATGAGTTACGACTGGCAAGCAGTTTTGCGTTGGTTTAATGTTTTTGAATTAATGTTTCGTTTGTTCGTCTGTCCGTCTTACGAGTCTTATCAAGCAAGAGTTGCCAGTTTCAGGCATTCCTACCGATCAAAGACCGACTGAAGAATTTAACTTTTTTTTCGTAGATTTTTCTTTTTAAAAAATAACCATTAACTGCCGATGTGAGCTATATAACAGAGCTTAAATGTGCAAACAGAGATTTGTGTTGTTTGTTTGGTTGGCACACTGAGATATTTAAATGGAGGGTTATGGCGAGTCTTTCTCGTATGGACAAACTCAGTTACTGATCGATTATCATCTATTTTTTTATGCGTTTCAGACTTAAACGTACTTTAGAGGACACTTTATTCCTTGATTGTGAATATATTTTTTAAGAACAAAGATTTGTGTAGGTTAGATATGTATAATTCCGAACAACTATAACAGTGAATATAATCGCTGTTAGACAGAGCATTTCAATGCATTACTACAGTGTTGATATGAAAGTAAAAACCTTGTTTGTAAGGTTTGTTTTTGAGGTTATATAGATATATATATATATATGAAAATTCTGATATTTAATTTTAAGTTGAAAGGGACGTTTAGGGAGTTTGTGTGATTTAAAATCTGACCAGCAAGTAGAGGTCAGATTTAAGTATTTCAGTTTCAGTTCATCATGGTTACAACTTTATAAATTAAACTGACTGATTTGAGTAAAATCATTGCAGCTGCCTTAGATGCGGCCCGGACATGACAACCTTCTGTTATTGTAACTATAGCAGAAAACTCAGTAGGGTGAATTCAAGTAAATTGGGCCACTTTTGACTGAAATTCATCCGATATATGCTTGTCTGTGATTCCCAGTGCAAATTATGCAAGTATATACAGTAATAAGTTGTAGCATGCAGCTGATGTGTTAAGTTGGTTGTACCTGTGCTATGTGGAATTCTTCTAATAGATATTTTACTGCATTTTGGAATTTATATTGCACAGAAAAGCACAGGTTTTACACAGTCAAGCTGTATAAATGAATCGCGGAGTCTCACTGAATAACATTCCCTAATCTCATTTGGGAAACTAGATTAAAGCTCCGTCAATGTAACCCACTAACCTGGTTTTGAGTAAAGGCCTTTTTTATGGCTTCAAAATGTTTTCAAATCATGACCACAAAAATTAAGACAAAATAAGTAGCATCGCTCGTCTATTTTGTTTGAATTCATTCATTCATTCAACTTTAGGTGTGGAATTTCTCTGGAAATGCGATTTACATACATGTTTTTTTATTCTGTAAACTACTGATGACACATTTTAAATATAAAATATAGTCATTTAGTGACTAAAAAAGCCATTATTTGCAGATGTTTATATTCAAAATTGTAACTTTGACTGTCAAACATAACAAATTAAAGATGTATTATTCTGACCAGTTTAGATTTTCTAGGGGAAAAATAAATAAATAAATAAATAAATAATTAATTAATTAATTAAAAATGCTCTGAATGACAATATTGTACTTGACATTTGAATGAAATGTTATCAGACCTTTATAGAATAAAACAAATATAAAAATTTTACACACACATACTCTATGCAGACTAAATGCAGACTTTTACATAGCTTAAATGCAGTTTTTTGTTTTTAAACAACATTCCCTCCACCTACAGGGTCATGATGAGACTATTCTCTCGTGTTCCTGCAGATGAAGACATAATACATAATAGATGGATTATTTCACAATATAGCTTAATGACCAGTCCAGAAGTCTTTCAGAACTGTTTACGCAACACACTTCTAATGTATTCCTTTTTGATGTTTGCTCTTCTTAATCATATCGCTGCAAAATAAGGAAAGAATAAAAAATAAACACTCCCTTATTTTTTGTCATGGACAAACAAGCTAAATTATTAATATCTGCTCTAGCTCCAAATTGTTTCCTGTCATCGCAGTATATATATTTATACACTTCATTTTGATGCAGTATTTCAGTTCAGATTGTTTGAATGAACATTATTTCTTTGTTAAACTACTAAATGCAACTTGATTATCAGATTTCCCCTTCTCTAATAAAACATGGGGTTATTAAAAAGAAAAAGTCTGCTGTTTTGTTTTTGCATGTGTGAACGGGACCATAGCCACCAATAACTCTGAGGATGACGAGTCTCTTTTTAAGGTGAGAAAATGCATGCTCTTTTTCTTTTTGTCGGTTTTGAAGTTTTGGGCTTTTCATAATTTATCACTGTTTTTAGTGTTTATATATACATTTTGTCAAGTTTTATTTATTTGTCTTTAGATTTCAGTTAAAATACTGGATTTTTTTTCTACTTCACTGAGCCATAAATCTCCACTTCAGCATGTCTTTCTTGCACCCAATTGCACAGATTTATTCATGACTATATTCTGAAGATTGTATACAACTTTCTAAACTAAGGAGTGATAAAAGAGATTCCCAAAATCCTGTTTATAAAAACCTTTGATTCTGATGTTTAAAAAAATGAAACCAGAATTTTAAACCTGACTTTATCCAAGGTTCAGATATTTGTGCTTGTAATTAATGCAAATGTGCATTTGTATTTAAGAAAATAATCCCTAATTTATGTGTTTAACGTCTTAAGTTTGGACTTTCTAAAGTTTGAAATTCTTAATGCGATCAATCATCTGATAGATCATATATAAATAAAAGAAAACATTTCTTTTTAGCTGTTAAAACAACAACATAATCAGTTCGTCAGTTTTAGAGGGCTCATCTTTTGGTCTAAACTATTTTATACATTATCATCTTGTTTAAGTCTGTCTAACTATTACCAAATCTAACAGTCCCTCCATTAGACCATGCTAGGTTTAGCTCATTTGTTTTTTTTCTTTGAAACAAGTGAAATAGAAATACTTTAGAATTATTTGCTTTAGTCTTTTACTAAATAAAAATAATAATTTAACAGGTGTTGCTGTTAACTGAGCTCTCAAACAAGCATTAGTTTTAGCTAACTTTTCTTTCTTTTTTAAAACATAAAATATAAATGTAGAAGTGTTTGCTTAGAGGCTGTTTAATGGGAGAAGTATGATACTGATAGTTGTTGTTTGTACCCAGTTCAAGTTGTTGAGATGGATGGCCAATCAAATTGAAGCAGGCGAGGTTTGCAGTGCGAAACAGGTGAGTTGTACTAGCGAATTATTTTAATTTTTTACGACTCTTTGCCACAAATAATGTCATTTTGAATGAAAATTTGGGATACTATATTTTTAATGGTTTCTTTGTGATGAGGCAACTAGTGTTTTCGACGTATTGGGCTTAAATAATATATCTGCATAAAGTATGCTTAAAGTATTATGCTATTTGGGGAAAAAATTCATAACGACCAATTCTCAATGAGAAGTTTAGTTCGTAAAACAATATTTTGGTCTATTCTACTTAGTTAAAACATTTAATGGCACATTTAATTTTCACTGACGAGTAAACATAACGGTTAAGTGTAAATTGTATGAAATGTTGAATTTATGATTACACACTTTTTTTGCATCTTTAAACCGTTTAATCACATTTAGGAGATAACTTTACACATAAAGAACTTTTATACACGACTGTTAGGAATTTGAGATTGAGGTATCTTCTGTAGAAGAAACAATAACCATCAACTAATTTCAAAATACTGTAGCCTATTGCAAAACAACATTCGTATTCACAGTGTTCCCGGGGTCTTAAAATGTTTGAAATTTCAAAAACTATATTTTAGGCCTTAAAAAGTGTTACATTTACTGAAAGTTTGACTTAAATAATATCTTAAACAATTTAAAACGGCTCATAATTTTCCTTTGTCCATAAAAACCAATCGGGCCAACATGCATCCAATCACCAACAATCCATGTCCTGTATAAATCTGAAATTAAATACATAATGGTCTTAAAAAGTCTTAAATGGTCTTGTAACTTATTTGTAACGTCTAAACTTTTAATTAGATTTCTAATAATTACTGTAACTTTGACAGTATTTTTGAGCAATCTCTATCGACAATCACTCGACAAAACTAAATAATTGTGAATCCAAATATTAATACTGGACACTTTAAAGATAGTATTTAACAAAAAATATATATCTTATTTACGTAAAAACTTTATTAACGATTTGCTTTGGAGTTTTGATGAGATAGTACACACTCGTAATAAACACCAGATGGCGCACTCCAGTTAAAGACTTGATATAAGGGAGAGAGAAAAAAACACACACACACGAAAGCACAATTAAACTTAGTTCTTGATGCTGTAAGTTTACCAAAAATGTTTCAGATGTTAACTCAACAGAGAAAATCTTTATTCATAAGAGAAAATTTTGCTTGTATGTGAATATTGAAACTTTAATGCTACTGTTTACCAATAGCCCTTATACATTTTGATTATTCATTTAAATATGTAAAAAATGCTAAAAGCTAAACGAATAATAAATATATAATGGCAATGGTACTTGTAATGCAAAGGTTGTGGGTTCAATTCGCAGACACACTAACTGATAAATGGCATGTCTATATAAAAACATCTCTCATGGTTATTTCCAAAACAATGCATTGTGTTGAAAACAATAGATCCATTTTTCTAACCTGAGCAAATACTATTCTAATAATAAGAGTGACTAAAGTGTGTTATCTCATAATAAAACAGCCATTGTTTCCAGTCCCCATGACATCTTTGTTTCAGCTCAAGTCAATTCAAGTCAATGTGCTGCTCATTTGAGTTTGAAAACACTAAAGAGCCAGATGAGAATAGGTGAATTTGATGATGATGATGATGATGATGATGATGATGATGATGATGATGATGATGATGGCGATCATTAAATACAGAGACTCAGAAGGTGCATGATGATGAAATGAAACTTTAAACATATGTTTTGTTTTGTTTTGTTTTTTCTGGAACCAACAAAGAGGATATGACTAGAAATGTGGAGTTTACCTTCAGGTCACTGGAATCTTCTTGCTTTTGAGTGTTTTGAGTACATAATTTATGGGAGTCTTGTCAGCGTTCACTCCAGGCTAGAGCTGTTGATTTATGCTGTCAAATTAGTTGACGTAACTCATTGTTTACAAAGACTGACCTGAAAATAAGTCACTGGCCTAATGAAGAGCGGGACCTGAAGCAAACAGAAACCGGTTTTAATTTAGGCTCTCAGCCAAATTAGTGATAGATAGTGATAGTGATATGATTTGATTGATTGATTCTGTCAACTCAGGCTATGTTAACCTTGTTGACCTGTATGTTAACCAGAACGCAGAAAAAGTCACCATGAAAAAGATGCTTACTTCTTCTGTTTAATGGTGAGTTACATACTTTTTGCTTAGCTCCCCTAATTGTGCATTATTATATGATCCTAAATTGTATGTATTTATATATCATGTTTATGTATTTATTTATATTTGTTGTCGTGAACATGAATTATACAGATGCTATTTACACATTACATGAAGGTTTGAGATTTATAATGGTCGGTTTTGCTTTCACATCTGTTAAAAGGTGAGATACATTTTTATTACAGTACATACATAATAAATACATAATGCACAATACATAATAAATACATTTATTAGAAAGCTTAAAAAATAAGTTAAGTAATATATATTAGGAAACACACAGATACAATGCAACACAATGCTGGGTTCTACACAATCAATTTATGTTGGGACAACATAAAGGAATTAAGTTAACTTATTTTATTATAAAGTCATGTGGATTGAACATAAAAAAATGTGTTGTTTCAGCTCATTTTGAATAAGTAGTATGACCAAACAACAAACACCATTGTGTGTAGAAAGCTCAGAGGTGAACTAATCCTGAAACATAACTTGGAGCATAATTAAGTTTGGAACTTATCCAGGTATGTCAGATAACTTGCTTTCTGGAACAGCTTCTGGTCTGAACTGTTTTATTCATAATCATCTTGTTTAAGTTGGGATAACTATTACCAAGTCTAACAGTCGCTTCATTAGTCCAAGTTAGGTTTAGCTGATCTCTTCTTCACACAAAAACATTATTTGTGCTGCTTGTTCAAACTACTTATTTAAATGGAGCTGAAACAACACAATTCGTGAATTTTTGAGGGGACAACTTAATTGTTCAATCCACTCTCATTTTTTACATTAACCTAATCGATTTGTGTTGGGACTTGAATCGGACTTGAAACGAATGAATTGTGTGGAATTCTGCATTTTCACAGTGTTTGAAACAAAAGTGAAATAGAAATACTTTAGAATTATTTGCTGTTGTCTTTTACAAAAAAGACTTATTCTTAAAAAGACCTGGTTTATTCCTGCCTGGTCTTAACTAATTTAAACAGTTTTAACTCTCGCAACCAATCTAAGTTAGTTTTAGCTAATTGTTCTTTAAAAAAAAAACTTAGTGAAATGTAGAACTCTTTTTTTTTTTTTTTTTTTTTTTTAAGTGTTTTTTGTTTTTTATCATCTTAACTGGATTGAGTTGGTCCAATTGGTCTCTCAACTAAGCCAAGGCAGCTTTAGTCACTGACTATGTTTACATGGACATCAGTAATCGAATTATTTGCCTTAATCTGAATAAGACAATAACATGTTTAAAGTGTTTACATAAGTTGCTTTTTCAATATTCCTTTCATGATCCCGTTTTACATGTTATAGCACATAATTCGTCACCACGCTATCCACATTTTCTCTGGAGTTTCATGTAATTTTCAATTTTAATTTGTCGACTTTAACTGCAGTTTGGCGCTTTCACTTTCATTCAGGAACATTTCATGCATGTCCCCGTGATGACAAACGAGATATTGGATGCGAGTATGAACTGTTGGAAGAGTGTTGTTTCAATAGAATTTGATTCCGCACGCCGTATGGGGAAAAAAACTCCGCATTTCGCAATGCAGGTGCCTGTGGCCCTTTACTGACTTGGTATATGCAAAAGGTGTCGCGAAATGTGGCGAAAATCCTAAACGACGATAATAGTTTGATTGCGGCGTTTATATGTTTGTACTGCACTTCAATAATGCGACTAAAATCGGCATACTCCACATGTTTAATTCCATTTCTGTTTAGTTCGATTCTGACCTTAATAGGATTAAATTAATAAAAAATCGCTGTTTACATGGCAGACTCTTAATCAGAGTAAACATACTCGTGGTTGTTTTCTATGAAACAAAAATATGACATTTTGAAGAATTCCTTCAAAGTAATTTCCAAAAATAGTAAAAAAAAATATATATATATAAATTGTTAATGGTTTGCTAGTCTGAGTTTGTCTAAATGGGGTCAAGCTAAATTTAGCTGTTTTGTATCACGTGTATAAATGACCATCTTATTTAATTATTATTATTTTATTAATTATTTATGTATATACTATCACATATAAAATAGTTTAAGGTTGTTTACGTGTGTATTTAAATACATAGCTAGAATGCTCTTATCAGCTGTGGATGTGTACTGACAGATACCGGTAAACACCTTCACACGTCTAAACACATCGATAATCCGCATGCATGAATACAATCTCACAGCGTGTTCCATACATGTGTCACAATATGACACTAAATTCCAGCTGTCGTGACTAATCATGTGCAGGATTTTTTTACAATGAGACTGGAATTATGGGCTTGAATGGATCCAGATATCGTCTTCACAGTGCTGTAAGAAAAGAAGTTTCTCAAGAATAATCCTAAATGGCAGCCATAACCAAATGAGTATAATACCCAGATTCAAGGAGTGGCAGGAAAACATTTCTAGAAACCAGATTTCAGCATTTTGGAAATAGCTTTTTTTTTTTCTTTTTTTCTTATTTCACATGCACATTTCGGTGCAAATTTCTGAAGTGTTTACCTCTTATTCACCTTTTCCACAATGTACACGAAGCTTTGTGTGAATTTTAAACATTACTTCTGTTTAATTGTAAACAATTAGTAAAATATTTTTAAAAGCTGGGTACATTGAGGTGTCATGATTTAACGCATTGTTCATCCATTCAATAGTAAAATGCATCATATTAACAAAATAATTTCAGCAAACTTTTAATAGCATTCTAAAATGAGTCTTTCTGGAGGAATATTACAGATGTACACTCACCGGCCACTTTATTAGGTACACCTGTCCAACTGCTCGTTTCTGCTTTCTAATCAGCCAATTACAGGGAAGCAACTCAATGCATTTAGGCATGTAGACATGGTCAAGACGATCTGCTGCAGTTCAAATCGAGCATCAGAATAGGGAAGAAAGGTGATTTAAGTGGCTTTGAACGTGGCATGGTTGTTGGTGCCAGATGGGCTGATCTGAGTATTTGAGAAACTGCTGATCTCCTGGGATTTTCACGCACAACCATCTCTAGGGTTTACAGAGAATGATCAGAAAAAGAGAAAATCTACAGTGAGCGGCAGTTCTGTGGGCGCAAATGCCTTGTTGATGCCAGAAGTCAGAGGAGAATGGCCAGACTGGTTCCAGCTAATGGTTTACTCAAATAACCACTTGTTACAACCGAGGTATGCAGAAGAGCATTTCTGAACACACAACACGTCCAATCTTGAGGTTAGACCACACCGGGTTCCACTCTTGTCAGCTAAGAACAGGAAACTGAGGCTACAATTGGCACACGCTCACCAAAACTAGACAAACAGAAGATTGGAAAAACATTGCCTGGTCTGATAAGTCTCAATTTCTGCTGTGACATTCGGATGGTAGGGTCAAAATTTGGCATCAACAACATGAAAGCATGGATCCATCCTGCCTTATATCAACAGTTCAGGCTGCTGTTGGTGGTGTAATGGTGTGGGGGATATTTTCTTGGCACATTTTGGGCGCATCAGTACCAATTGAGCACCGTCCACAGTCACTAGATCTCAATCCAATAAAGCACCTTTGGTACGTGGTGGAAGGGGAGATTCGCATCATGGATGTGCAGCCGACAAATCTACAGCAACATGCGTGGTGCTCTCATGTCAATAGGGGCCAAAATCTCTGAGGAATACTTCCAGTACCTTGTTGAATCTATGCCACAAAAGATTAAGGCAGTTCTGAAAGACAAAAGGGGGTCCAACCCGGTACTAGTAAGGTGTACCTAATAAAGTGGCCGATGAGTGTATATTGACTCTTACTGTTGGGAAGCAATGAAATGAAATAATCTGGAAAAACAAAACACAGTAACCACAGATATATTTGTGATACTAGAGTACCAAGCACTAAGTTTATAATAGATACAAAGCCAAATGTATATTGCTTATTTGTAGCACAACCTTAATAATTGAAGTGATTTGTTTCATTTTTTTAGAATTGAAGTTTCCCAAACAAGATACTGTTTACTGTAAACTTAACTGCACCCATGGGTGGCATTTGCTGGCAAAAGGTGGAGTCAGACATGCCATAATTCTTCTCATTTTGACTCGAACATGGGTAAATAATACGTAAATGTTGACTTTTATGTAAACTCCCTCATTTTTATGTAAACTGTGCCTTTAAGGTCATATTAGAGAGAGGTTACAGCTAAAAGCGGTATGCTGTCTATTGTCAAAATGTAATATAAGGTAAATGTTACGTTAGCAGCTACAAAACAACCAACACAAGCTCATTGGGGATTTGTGCTTCATCTTACAACTAAGTGAAACTTCAAAAATGTACTTCAACAACTTTGAAGTTGACTGCAGTTTCAGGGTAAAATGAACACTACGGTGCAGTATGATGAAACAAGTGTTCCTTTTCACATTAATGATATTTACAGGGACATATTAGCAGTAAAGAAAGGGTTGTTTTCATTCAGGTTTTGCACAAAAGCAAATAAATACCACAAAACAACTTAACGGTGTCCATCATTTTGAATGGAATAAGTTGCTTCATCTATATATATATCCATATTGACAACATTCCCTGCGAGGTCAGTCTGCTCAGAATAGCTCAAATTGTACACTGTTGCACTTGTGCTGCAGAGCGCTCGAGTTTGATAAAGCACAGTTCCACAAAACAGATAAAAGCAATGTAAAATCAAGGTAAAGCTAATGACGAGGACAGTATTTGAGTTTTGCATTGAATGTTTATTATACATTAAACAAACTTCTTTTCCACTATTTTGTCCTCCTACTTTTCCCTCTTTCCTCCTCTTCCTAAGTGCTCTTATGATCTCTTTTTCTTCTCTTCTAATTTTTCTCCTTCCCTTACTCATCTTCTTTCTCTTCTTTTCCACTATTTTTCCTCCTCCTTCTCCCTAATTTCCCTCTCCTCCTCATTCTTTATCATCTCCTCTTTCATTTTTTTTTAATTTATCCTCCCCCTTCTTGTCCATTATTTCCTCCTCCTCCTTCCTCATTTCCTCCTCCTTGACGGTCTCATCTTTCATCATCTGTTAAAGGAGAAATGATTACAGTTTACACATTCCAAGGAAGTTAAACTCTGGGTGAGGGGAAAATAATCAGATTTATTAATAACATTATAGACAAAATATATGGAGAGAAATAAATATAATCATTTACCATCAGTGCCTTGTTCTGCTGAAATGGGGAGCATTATTTGCTCCTCCTCATTGTTTCTGTCCTGTTTTTTCTTCTCCTTTTTTATCAACTGCTCCTCTTTTTATTTTTCTACTTCTCCTCCCCTTCTTGTCTTCTTTCTCTTCTTTTCCACCATTTTGACCTCCTTCTCCCTCATTTCCTTCTCCGCCTCCATTATTATCTTCTTCTTATCTTCATCTTTTTTTATTTCTCCTCCCCCTTCTTGTTATCTTCTCTTCCACTATTTCCTCCTCCTTCCTCATTTGCTTCTACTCCTCTTCCTCCACGCTCTCCTCTTTCATCATCTCCTGCTCATCATCTGTTAAAAGAGACATGGTTGCAGTTTACACATTCAGAGGATGAATGTGGAAATACAGTATATATAGACGTAAATTGGATCATTTACCATCAGTGCCTTGAAATAGGGAGCGTTATTTGCTCCTCCTCCATGTTTTCCTCCTGATTTTTCTCCTCTTCTTTATTTTCATAATGAAACATCCTTTCTTCTTACTCTGTATTCTCCCTCTCCTCATCCATCATCCTCTCTCTTCCTCTTTTTTCTCCTCTTCCTCGTCCTTCATATCTGTTAAAAAGTATCTAGAAGTAACTCGTAACTTGTCGGCTTAGTCCCTTTATTAATCTGGGGTCGCCCACAGCTGAATGAACCGCCAACTTATCCAGCACATTTTTACGCAGCGGATGCCCTTCCAGCCTGAATCTGCTGAATCCCTTTGAGGAAGGCAGAACAGTGCTTTGAGAAATGAAGCAGACCAGCTCATTTTCTTCTTTTTCCCTCTCCTCTTTCTCTTTTTATTCTCCTCCTTTTTCTTTTTCTCCTCCTCAGTTTCTCCTCCTCAGATAGATAGATGAATGGAAAGATAGATAGATAGATAGATAGATAGATAGATAGATAGATAGATAGATAGATAGATAGATAGATAGATAGATAGATAGATAGATAGATAGATAGATAGATAGATAGATAGATAGATAATATTTTAATTGAGTATTTAAACTTTAATTAAATACAATTTGAGGGCAATATTTGTCTTACCTTTTTTTGCAAAATAGGTGAATATTAATGAAACACATCACTATATCACCTCTATATCTGGATAAAAAGGAGAGAAAGCATGAAAAGAAAATATGTGAAAGCACATGTAGTTGAAGTCAGAATTATTAGCACCCCTTCGAATTATCTTTTCTTTTTTAAATATTTCCTAAATGATGTTTACCTGAGCAAGGAAATTTTCACAGTATGTCTGATATTATTTTCTGGAGAAAGTCTTATTTGTTTTATTTTGGCTAAAATAAAAGCAGTTTTTAATTTAAAAAAAAATAATTTTAAGGTCAATATTATTAGCCCCTTTAAGCTATATTTTTTCGATAGTCTACAGAACAAACCATCATTATACAGTAACTTGCCTAATTACCCTAACCTGCCTAGTTAACCTAATTAACCTAGTTAAGCCTTTAAATGTCACTTTAAGCTGTATAGAAGTGTCTTGAAAAATATCTAGTCAAATATTATTTACTGTCATCATGGCAAAGAGAAAATAAATATGTTATTAGAAATGAGTTATTAAAACTATTATGTTTAGAAATGTGTTGAAAAAATCTTCTCTCTGTTACACAGAAATTGGGGAAAAAAATAAACAGGGGGACTAATAATTCAGGGGGCTAATAATTCTGAGTTCAACTGTAGCTTGAAAATACAAAAGTTGGGTTTAGGGAATGGTTTGGGTCAGTGGTTTAATTTGAGATTTGCAAAAATGTAGACAGCGGTCTTTACCAGTGGATTTGACATAAAATGTGCAACTAAACGTGACTTATATTCAAGACTGAGGCACATATTTCCTGTATTGATAGCATACAGTAGCAATATAACAGCAACTTCTATACATGCACACTTCAGAAAATAAAGAAATGTAAAAAAGTAATGAGTTAAAACATAGTGAGCTATGTTATCTTGAACATACAGCAAAGTTTAAATGGCAAATTTGCCAGACCGACATGAATAGATTCCATTCAATAGTCTACCTGTATATAAATAAGTAGAAGAACAACTGTATATGTGAGCACAAAATGCAGGTGTGATCATATTTAGGCTTTTTTTGTGATTGCATCAGGAATCCACAAAAATACAAAATTATCAAATTTTCATGATCAAAATCAATTTCAGTCACATCTGTTTAATATTTCACATCCAATCCAGACACCTCAAAAAATGTTGACAATATTTATTTTACTGGAAATGAATGAATTTGAACTCTGACGCACTGTGGTGGACTTGTACTCGAAAGGTAACAGACTCTGATATTTCAGACTTATCCAACAACCACTCAAGAACTTTAACTCAACTCAGACACAACCATGTGAACAGAACACACAACAATAATCATTTTAATAGGAATCTATGTGACTAGTAATTTTGCACGAGAATGAAAGATTTCAATTGACTCAACACTCTAAACTGCTTGTTTTGAGAGCAACTTCTGCTTGAGCTGCGCTTTAGGCACTGCTACAGTATTGACAACATGTTTATTCATTTTTGTGAAACGTCACCAATGCGATTGCAGGCTATTAACCATTTTTGGAGCATTTCTTAGAAGACTCTGCAGGTCAGGTCAGTGGAAAACTCCATTTTCGAAGTGACTCACGTCTGCTGTTGTTGTTTTTACTGTAAACAACTTTAAGTTCTAGCACAGAGGAAATTCAGGATACCTTCTGTTATTGGAAAAAACAGCAAATACTTGTGTCACTAGGTACAGTTTAAGTTTGTTTAGAAATGACCTTTTCCTTCTAAAGAGCTCGTGAAGTTTATTATTCCAAAAACTTGGATAATATGCACATAGCAGAGTTTTAGCAGTGTAGTCAGTAATTATACAGTAAGTGAGGGTAAAGAATGAGCTTGCAGAAACACGTATGCTGTTTTGTCGCCTCAAGGGAGTCAGCTGGAGATGAGTGTTACACCTTAGATTTGACATTTTATTAGTATTAATGAATAAGTTACACACACATACGATTAAATGAGCTGGCTGCAAACCATCTCTTTTAAAATTTTGTTTATTTTATTATTTATTTTTGTAAACATAATCCTTATTGTTTTCATTGTCGTCCACTGTAAAAAAAAAAAAAAATGCTGCTTTCCACATAATCGATTTGTGGAACATGAAGGCATCAAATTAACTTATTAGTTTTCACAAATTAAAGTGGATTAAACATAAAACAGTTAAGTTGTCCTCCCCAAAAAACTCAATAATTTTGTTATTTCAGCTATTTTTGAATAAATAGTTTGGAAAAAAAGAGCAAACATTGTTTTTGGAGTGTCCTATGGTTTAATATATCATTAAAAATACTTTTATTAGGGTGCTGGAGAAAAACAAAGTCATATTAGTTACAATATTTTGACAATCATACAGGTTTTTGATTTATACCAAAAACCTTCTGTAAGTATCCTTGTAAATGTATCAAAGGCCATTATTATTAGTATTATTATTACTATTATTATTATTATTAATGTAAACCTTAGCCTGTCCCATCCTAACAAACTATATCAAAGAAAAACACAGTATTACCACTGTATTTAGAGTATTAAAAGGTCAGGTCGTGTATAAATATTGGTTTTAAAGGTGCTGTATGTAAGTTTTTGACTCTTCTAAAGCATAAAAATACCATAATATGTGTGCAGATATTTAAGAAACATCCCAAGTGAACATACTTGTTTAACTGAAAAACAATGCTGAAGTCAGATATTCTGCTTTGAAAATGGGTTTTCCGTGCCGGAACGCTGTCTTTGTTTAGATAAATTTCATATGCACGATGCCAGTTTAGCCAATTATATGTCAGCACCCTGTGTTGCCTTGTTGGAAAACAGCGTATTTCATTCATTCATTCAGAAAGGCTCTGAAAGCGTGCGTCCGTGACCAAAAAGAACAGTATGGGAGACAGATTCAGTTCCACATGAGGTTATTAATTAGCAAATTACATAAATATTATGAACGTAAACATTAGGTGAGCAGGTTACATTGTAACCGCGTGTCCTAACAACACGCTGTGACGAGAGAGGCAGTGATCAGCTATTTGGCTGTTTGCACCAGACGAAACACGGCAGAAATGTAAATACAGCCTTTCAGAAGCACAGAATATGCACTCGCTCACGAAACGGTAAGGTTTAGAATCTATTTAATACATGTTAACCCACTTTAACATCAATGTAGATGCTGAATCACTCATATGTGTTTAGTTCTAAAGTTCAATTTCAGACGGTTTATTGTATTTTCAAGATCTG